>PIJX01000080.1:438-89848 GCA_002927005.1 Aspergillus pseudoterreus
CGCATGACATTGTTAGCAGAAGCGATCAAGCCATAGTGCACTGCTGGATCTGAGGTCATTCGTTTCGCACGATTGACGATTCTTTCTGGCCTCGTCGCGCATCCCAGTTCCACACATGTATTTCCACGACACGGGTGTTGGAATTCTGAGACGTACAGGATGTCCCGGTCCGCACCAGGATATTCCCATCTAGAGGCCATTCTTGTATAGGTCTTGCTCATATTTCGAATACATTCCGAGATGGAGTTGCCTCTAAGGTCATGCTGAGTCCTCAACTCCGAAAGTGCTGTAAGTAACACATCTGGAGGTCGCTGAAGGTACCCTGTAGTAACGAAGGTTCCATCCTGAATAGTTTTGCCAAAGTCGTACTGGATGACACCTCCTTGGCCTTGTCAGGCAATGTATATTCAAGTGCAATTGCAGCTACTTACCGTGTCCATCTCCAGGATGACTGACAACGACATCTCCGAGTCTAATATTCTCCTCTGGATTGTTCTTCGGTGGACCCGGTACACCGCCGCCAATACCGACAAAGAAACCAATGCGGATATTGGGGAATGTCCGAAGCATATCTTTTGCTACTGCAGCCGCAGCCGTTGTCCCAGGCGTTCCCGCAGGAAGTCGTGCAATCACTACATTGTGTTCACCAATGCGTCCGGGGGTGTAAGCGTTGGAATCGCCTGACATTCGACCCATACGGCGATATACATCGTCTAGCACTGCCGTTAGTGCAGCTGCTTCCAGTGGTTTGGCACATATTAATCCGACGTAATAGTCAAGGTATGTGCGATCCGTCGACCTGTACGGCGTCAGCACACTCGAGTCTCGCAAAGCAGCCCGAGACCTCTGGCCTACATGGTAGCTCCAAAATATCTGCAAGGATACTAAGAGCGGTGAAGGAGTAGTGATCGTGTCTCCGCTATCCATAGAACCCCCGGAGGGAAGGGTGATATATTGTATGAAGGTATGTTCCAGCGGGAGGGAATGTCTTGAAAGTACCAGGTTGGACATTTAGAACAGGATCAGTACTTAAATAGAAGATGATTCATAATTGCCGTTGATGCCCGATTCGCCTCAAAATCACCTTTGATAAGCTGCGGGGGATTCAGTCCGGTTCATTAGGTACTTTAGGTACTCCGTACGGTATGTATGAGGCGAAGCGGTCTATGCGACGCAGGCTATGCGGACAGGGTTAGTAGTACGTATGTACCAGGAGGCGTCCCCCCATACTACTTAGCCTGCCTCCTCCCCCACCCAGTATTTATTTGGCCTGTAACATTCATCAGCTATTATCAACCCGAAGAAAGCCCCTTCCTCCCCCGTGCCTACTATTACACTCCTCTACGCCTGCTTTTGGCATCAATGACCATGAAAATCTACAGATATGACCTCTCGAGCCCGGAAATGCTCCACTCCAAATTGCTCTCCGTAGACAAGGGGAACAAGGAGGCGGGCATACAAGGAGCTGGGGCCGCTCTGTGTCGATCAACAACCGTTCTCGAAGTGGGCTCAAATGCCTACTGTATCCAACATTACCCGGAGGTGCTACTTTGTCTTCCCTACCTCTCTGTATTGACTTTGCTAATATTATGCCAAGTATCGACTTCAGCTTTCTGAAGCGGTGCACTACGATCTCCTTACTTGCGTTGACTCGGGAGGCAACGAAGTTACACCCGAGGCTATGCAGGACAAATTGCACCACTACTCCCACCATGACGATGTCTTCTGTAGTAGTTTTCTCAAGAACATCCTACTGGCCACAGATGACAACCATGTAGACGATATGGTTCTTAAATACTTCGCTTCAAAGGGCTGTGTGACGCTTTTTGTTGTCCCGCGCCAATATGGGTTCCGAGAAGGGCCATATTTCTTTTCTTCTTGCGGCATCTTCTGGGCGTGGAGACTCTTTCCAGACACCCAGGAAGCATTCATTACGAGCACGATTCCTTCTCAACACGACTCTTTTATGTCAGTATCTATCCTCCTCAGGGAAGGCATGTTGGTGACCTTTGTCTAGATACGAAACACTTAACGCATCGGCTCTGGGCGCCTCGAGTCTGTGTGTCGCCGTTCCATCCCGGCTTTATTTTATCCCATCTCCCGACCTTCCATTAGCCGGACTCAGGATTGCCGTCAAGGATTTGTTTCATTTACAGGGTGTGCACACCGGCTGTGGGAACCGTGCCTATCGCCGTCTATACGCGGCCTCCGAATTCACATCCACAGCCGTCAAAAAGGCAATAGCTAAAGGTGCAATTGTCGTTGGAAAGACTAAAACAGCTGAATTTGGGGGTACTCAAGAAGTCGTCGGTGACTGGGCTGATTATTCTTATGCATTCAATTGCCGGGCGGATGGTTACTTAGCCTCAACTGGAAGTAGCACTGGCAGCGCGTCCGCTTTGGCCGCATATCCCTGGTTGGATGTTACCCTGGGGACTGATGGTAAGCTTATCTTCCTGGTGGTTTGATGGATTTTATCTCTAACGAGAACATAGCTGGTGGCAGCGTTCGAGATCCCGCCGTTGCTCATGGGATTTATGGTCTTCGGCCTTCACATGATGGCTCTCGTAAGGATGATGCGAATATTCCTTGCGCGTAAGTCCAGGGAGGGCAATCATCAGAGACTAAACTCTTCTAACCTGATACTAGAATATTCCAAACCCCAGGTTATCTCGCGCGGAGCAGCCAACTAATGTTGCGCTTCGGAGAACAATGGTTGGCCAACACCTCTTCTGTCTCCAAGGTAGGTGTGAAGAGAGTACAGCTATACTTTCAAACTGACACGAGGGCTCGTAGAAAACGAAACCGAATACTATCCTGGTTCCAACTGAATACTTTGCGGATCGTGACGATGTTCGACTGCTTACAGAGGAGTGGCTGCGGTCATTTTCCCAGTGGCTTGAAGCGGAAATATCACACATTTCAATTGAGGAACAATGGACGAGCCATGCACCAGTGGAACAAATGTCGTCGTTTGAAGGGTTTTTCAGAGAGGTAATTTATAAGATTCAGTTCAGTTTGTTGGGATATACCGCTGAGACTTTTGTTTTGAAAACAGACGTTCATGGAAGTTCTTTCAAACGAGTACTGGAAGGACGGAGATGAATTTCGCACTCGTCATATGCAAACGTTCGGATCATCTCCGTATGTGTGTAAAACGACGAACTGGCTATGGTAACCTTGAACTCGGGTATATATGAAGCAACATAATAACCGCTTTGCAGGGGCTTGGGCTCATCGATAGAGCCCTCGCGCAAGGAGAAAGCTCTCGAAAAAGTCCACATACACAATACCTGGTTTGGAAAGCATATCATAGGAGACAAATCGACAATTATGGTGGTTCCCAGATATAAGCTTGACTATCGTGACGAATATCTACCGAAAGTCAACATGATGTGGTGTATAATGAATAGGTACTGACTATAGAACTAGACCCCCGGAAGAACGCAGCTTTTATGGGTTTGACTCGAACCTCCATGCATCTTTTACGGGTTTTCCGAACATCATCGTCCCCGGTGAGTGTCTTGATCCCAGAGTGTGCCACCAACTAACGTTATGAAAGTCGGTCAATGTTCCTATCGTTCCCACATAACACAACGTGACGAGGTCTTTCCAGTGTCTCTTTCGATCATCGCTTTGAAAGGTAGGCAAGTTTGTATTCTGATCAGATTTTGGAATCTCATGATTATCAATAGGAACGGATTTGGATTTGCTTGCGCTGGTCAACGAATATCTTCTCGAGTCTGGACGAGCAAGTTCAGTTCTGACTGGACGTTCAGCATTTCCAACCGACTGAAGAACCATAACCTACCAACCCCCCTTGGCCATGATTCCGCTTTGATTTCTTTTGTAGTTCGACATTCTTTGAAATCTGGTCGTATGACCTTGGGTCTTTGGATGCCCGTCACGGAACTCTACTCAGAGGGGTTATTGCCCCGCATCATCGTGGACAATAATCAACCTGACCTCTATACTTTGCCGAGGCCCTGCGGTCGCAGATGAACTATGATCGGTGAATGCCGTGTGAGGACATACTAGTTGCATAAGTATATGAGAACCTGATGAGTGTGTGGTAGTCCTCACGTCGAGCTCGTCCGTCCATTTTTGAGTCAAAATTCTTGATCAGAATGCATTCGTCGTCCGTCATTGCACTCTTGTAATACCAACGTTGGTTCTCATTGAACTTCACTTGATAGTTTTCCCCAATGTGATGCGGGTAAACCATGTCCATCGGGACAAGGTCTTTGTCTTGTAAGGTGCGTGCATCGCAAACGGCCAGCGGGGACTCTTCAACTGGGCCAGATAGAGGCCTCCAAATGCTGGAGTATCTGTCAGACATCTGGACCAACAGGAAACATGTAACACTCACTTTACAATTTGCACTCGTCCTCTAGACAAGGACTTGGCCCTAGGGCCAAAGTGAAGCTCTAAACGACGAAGAGCTGCTTCAGGTGTTTGATCTGTAACAGTAAATCAATTACCTGTCGTAAAACAACACAGAGAGTTTTACCGATATGTGCGTTTCTTGCTGGTGGCCTTCTTCCATCCCATGAGTATCTCTCCCCGCGGGGCTTAGTCTCTCGCAGCTTCATCGAGTCAGCAAGAATATAGACTGTTCTTACCAGGCCACCTACTGTGTAGTCAAATGCGTGGACTATATCGGCCTCGAATTTCTCTCTTATATATTCCTCCATTTGTCGCAGATATTGTGTCTCGATAGCGTTCTTGTCGCTCATATCGACCGAGAATGGAGGCAGTGTTGCAAATGAAAATCCGTGGATATCAAGGTCAAATTGAGATTCTTGCCCGCGGGTATCGTGAATCTCCACCAGATGCTCATCAAAGACTACATTTGATTTGGGCTGGTTGGGGGGTAATGGTAGAGTCAAGCAAAATGGCTTTTCTTCATCCCATTTATCAATGTTGGCAAGAAACCGCAGGGTCCCGATTGTTGTTTGCTCGCTTATAGGCGAGGGTGCTTCTGGACAACGCTTTTGCGTGGAATTGGGATGCGCCATTATAATATACTTACCCTCCTCATCTACTTCAAGATGCCCTCAGTAGGAGTAGGGCGGCCGAGGGAGGCTGCGTAGCAGCAGAAGGAATAAAGGCCCCGATATGGCGGAATGGGTAAATATGCCTCCAGTCTCAAATACATACTCGGTTCGCGGATCATAAGCGATGTGATGACACCTGCAGGCCAAGAGAGTCCAAGCGGTGCCCGATCAATATCCCCGCTTGTTTGCGCATCCAAATGAACTACTTGGGTATTACTGATACGAGGCTGTCTTTACCTTGCCATGTACTAATCTGCGGTACAATGTAGATTAGATTTGTCCCACGCCTACAGCGGCTCTCACGAAATATCGCGTGGTCAGAATCAAAACGTCTCCTACCCCCCCTCGAAAACCTGACAGGTGCAGATGTCTTCCCCACATCTAGGACAGGGCCCTATCGCGTTTATGTTCCTTCGATACCATGGTTCGCCATTGAATTTCTCATGGAGAAAGTGGGCCAGAGCCTTCTCTTGCACATCGAGTAGGTGCCCTCTCTCGAGCCTATACCAGCTGGTTCCACGAGCATCTCGATCGTGAAGTCGGTCCCCAGATTGTTCACTGGGAGACAGAGTTTCGGATTGTCTCAAACTTTGTAGAAGTAGGGGATGAAAGATCCGCCAGGGCTGACGCTTTCGAACAGGCCCTGGAGCAGCTGATGGTGTGTTGTCAGGGCTTTCCATCTTGGGAGGGTGTTAGCCCAATAGCTCATGATAGGTATCAGTGAGTCATACCTGTTGCTCCGGAGGTGTGTGGGTATTCTCAGTGGGCTAGATATTCCTTGAGATGTGCGATGAAATGGTGACTTGGATACTGCCTTGGTGATATTTTGCATCCAGAGGGTAGACGCGCATGATATACTGAGATGAAGGGCACCTACCCCACCAAGCCGTGAGGCGAATCGGACTGACCCCAGTCTCATAACCATTTTCTGTGTTCTTTGGGGGTTGAAGCACGTCAGATTGACAATGGGACCGTACTGGACTTACACCGTAAATGAAGGATGACATCCCTGTCTAGCACAGCCAAGTGACTCTTGAGTACTACTGTAGATCTCAAGGCATTGGTTATAAAGGGTTGCCTACTATCATATTCTGTTCTGTCCTTGTGATCCTGTGACAATCCGTTCGTAGGTGGGAAGGGAAGCTGAATGGACCGGCACTACGGGAAGGTCGGGTTGGGCGACAATGAGCAGCGCGTGCATAGACTGGCATAGATAGATCCCCTCTTTGTTTCAAGCTAGAAAGAATCTTTGGGAAGGACTTCAATTGCCCGGTCCATGATGGACTTCCAGCGCTGGAGTTTCGGGTATCCACGGCGATGTCTCATTTGTTACGCAGGTTATGGCCACAACCAACACTGATTGACCATACGGAATCACCCAATACATTCAATGCCTGCTAGAAAGGGTACGGGGTCTGATACAGTTCATGACTGGAGCAAGGTTGAGCGCCAGTACCAAACATCTCATTGGCTCGCTGTTGTCTTAAAACTGCGCCAACAGACTGGCTGCGGCGAGTGAGCGGCCAGCAATAAGCAAGTTCAAGGCAGACTCAACCTGTCATGTTCTCTACCTGGCCAGCTCTTCCACTGGATTCCATAGTCGCGTATGGTTGGCACGTTACAGCCAGCTGTCGAGTAATACGCCTTGTCCTGCCACAGGATCGGAAGTGGGTGTGCCCGGGTAGATAATAGCAATTATAGTGGCCAAGATTGCCCGTCACTCATATTGGACTGAGTGTTCATTCAACATCCAGTTTCAACAGAAAAAAGCTCTCACTATCTCTATAAGATCAATCAAAGACCAACAATCCACAGAGCCCAGTCTAGCAAACAGCCTAATGCTGACAGGCGAGAATGATTTGCGAGTCCACGAAGGGGATGATATGATTCGAATTGTTGAAAAACAGGTCGAACAAGTTTTCAAAGATTACCAGGATCTGCTGGGTGACATGCAGGGAATCGATGACCGGGAATGCCTTTTTAAATACCTGAACGAGCGGAATGCGCTTTATATCATCTCTCACACCTTTACCTCCCGTGTTGACAAGATTTTGAATTCATTGGAGCATGTCGTCAATCTCATCGAGAATTCTGCCTCTTTCCGAGGGACAGAATACCCATGTTGGAAATCAATATTATGGGGTGCGACAGCATTGATTCTTTGTGTAAGATGCTGAAAATTCTGGTTCTATGGTTGGCAACACATCTGAGTATAGCTAATCTTCAATAGCAACATGGGAAAGACTCACGGAACGAACAAGCCCTGCCGGCACTCGAAAAGATCTTGCAGCCCTGATTGCTTCAGACCACCCACTCTCAGCCCACAAGAAGACAGGCACGCCTTCTTCTATTGGCTCTGTTCACCGGTATAGCCAAAGACCTGCTGGATCTACTGCAGGAGGTATATGGAATTACAGCAAATAATCAGAACAGTGGCCCGCCTATCCCTCGTGGGATCACCGTGTCGCACATGGGCCACTCGGAGTCGTCTGAGATGGTCACTCGGTGCCAGTCCCCTGGGAAGATAGATTCAGGATACTCTTTTGAGATAGGTTCTAGACCTACCAAGAGAAGGCGGCATGACGCAGTCTCCGAAAGCAGGCTGTCGGCGTCAAGGTCCTCTTCCAGGCCTCAAAAGGGTAAGATTCCAGTCCATATAAATAATTATTTCTATGGACGTGATGACACTATTCTCAAAATGAGGAAGTTGTTCATTTCGACCACGGCGCAGCCGGCCGTTCTTTACCTTCATGGCCTTCCAGGAATTGGGAAAACGCAGCTCGCAGCTCAATACTGCCGCCAGTACGAGGCTGAGTACACCTACATCCTGTGGATCGAAGCGGATACAACGACGAATTTTCTGAATTCGTGTCTGAAGCACACAATGCAATTGAAAATTGATGGCGTCGAACCTAAAGGCGACAGTTTAACTAACGCCTGCTTACTGATCTCGTGGATTCAGTCCATCGGTAAGAAGTGCTCCCCAATCCCATCAGTGAAAAGCAGCCGTGGCTTACTTGATGTATATGCGTGCAGAGGACCCATGGATGATAGTTTTTGATAACGTGGATGATGGAAGCGTGCTCCAAAACTTCTGGCCATCTTGTGGATCCGGACATATTATAGTCACGTCCAGAAGCCCTTATGCTGCCGACGCCTCTAGGTCGATGAGCATCCAAGTGAGCCCACTAAACGCAACAGAATCCCGTGAACTGTTCTACCGGATTATCGGCAGCCACAAAGCGGTAAATCACAGCCAGGAAATGAACGACCTTCTAGCAGAATGGCAAGGAGTCCCGTTGGCATTGAACCATATTGGACGCTATATCAATCGCCTCCGGCTTGATCTTCCCCGCTTTGTTACAATGTACACCACCAACTATAAAAGGATATACTATATGCAACATACGGATGAGTACCCTCACAGTATTGCGACTGCGTTCGCAATTCAACATCTCGACCAATCTTCCAAAGCCTTACTTCAAGCATTCTGCTTCCTTGACCCGAACGGCATCCCCGAAGATTTAATACCTTCAAGTATCGATAAAGGGAATGGGTTCAACACAATTATCGACCATATCGAGTCAGTGCCCTCCTCCTCCTTCTTTGCAATATGGACTTGCGTCTTTCTAATATATTCGAATTTTATAGTTACTACGAAAGCGTGGACACATTATGCATCCACGCTCTACTTAACCGGATAGAGGGAGATGGACTTCAAAGGGGGCGCCTTAGTATCCATCGGCTCGTCCAGAAGGTGGTCATGGCCGATTCAAAGACAGAAGAAAAAACCCTTGCGTTCGAGTCTGTGCTCTCTCTGATGGTAGATGAATTTCCACGAGAAACGGAGGGACAGCCGATGTGGAAAGATTGGGAGCTCTGTGGGAAGTATTTACCACATGTCATGTACCTTTGTGGGCGGTACAAAGAACATTACCCTAGCACTCACAAGTCAGGCAAACTTGCCAGACTTATCAGTGCGTGCTCTTGGTGAGAATTGTCCCCAGTGGGCCCTCTCTCTAATGTGAGATGCTGACAGATTACCAGGTATATGTTCGAGCGAGGGATGTTTTCACAAGCCGAACCGCTTCTGACTCTTGCGCAGGGAGCTTGCCCTGAAGAATTTGACCCTCTTACTCGAGCTACCTTGCTCTTTAACTTGGCAGGAATTCGTTTTGAGTGTAACAGAGTGCACGAGTCTCTCGACCTTTGCAAAAGGGCACTTGACCTTCGCAGCCAGCATCTCGCCGCGGACGACCCTGTGCTAGGCAACACATACTTTTCGCTCGGAATCATCTATATGGAGAGTGGCGACCTACGGGAATCACTTTCACATAACCTCAAAGCACTTGAGATACAGGAGAGCTCGCAAAGACATGATGGCTCCCCAGTTGCGTGGGCACAGGCCAACTTGGGATTGTGTTACTGGAAGATGGGAAAGCTCGAATTGGCGTCTGAATGGCTAGGGAAGGCCCAGCAATGTTTTGGCATGGAAAATAAATGGTCTCAGAAATACGGCCAGTATGGTCTTCCACTTCAACGAGTGATATTGGTTGGGTGCTAAACTTGACAGGGTGTTGTATTATATTGGAAACCTCAGGCTATCCCAGAACAGGTACGAAGAAGCTCGGGCGGCGCATGAGCAGTCCCTGAAGATTGCTGGAAGCATTACGCCTGGACATTTCAAGACAGGTCTTGGGTTTCATAAGATGGCCACCTTTTTTCATGATGAAGGTGACCACGAGATGGCAATGTAAGTCCCAGACGTTCCTCTCGCACAAATTTCAGCCTATCTCATCGGTTTTACAGACGGTATTTGCAACGGGCCATATCCAATTTTCAGAATAGCTTCGACGGTGTTCCTCGTATCGCTCGTTCAATGTACAAACTCTCCGAAGTACTCCAAGCGCTCGAGAGAAGTGAGGAGGCATCAGCAAAACAAAAGGAAGCAGAGCGATTGCGAGAGAGCATAACGACATTTCCTTATAATCCAATATCATCGTGGGAGGCGTTCGATGCACTTGTGCCGTCTTTTCTAGCCTAGTTGTATATCCTGAGGGCACCGTGGTCTTGTTGTCTTTGACCACTGTTTAAATTTTTTTTTTTTTTTTGTTTCACATTATGGACTGTGAATCATGCTTGAACAATATGAGGATACCTAAGATTGTATAGATCTCACCTGTCGTGAACGGATTTCCCGGGAAACATACACATGTTCTTCGAATTATGCTGATTCTGATATATATAACCAAATCACACACACTCGGCATCCATAAACTCCACCCAAGTGCTCATCTTTGCGCGCACATGTTCCCCATACACAACGCCCTCATCATCCCGATCCACAGCCCGCACAAGACACTCCTCCCCAGGCTCAAAGAAAAACGGCACACTCAGTCGACCCAACCCATCATCACTCACCCTCTGCCTCGGCTTCCGCACCCGATGCATCGTCGCCACAAACCGTCCCCCCGACACCCGCGCCATCAAGTCCCCGATATTCACCACAATCGAGCCGGGGATATATGACGCCGCCACCCATCGTCGAGACCCATCACGCACCTCTAGCCCGCCTGTCGCGTCTTGATGGAGAAGGGTGAGGATTCCACTGTCTGTGTGGGGTGTGCAGCTCAGCTGGACTGTGCTCTCGCCATCATCACTATCAGTGGTGTCTGCGCTGTCATGGACGATGGGATAGTGCAGGAGACGCAGTGTGCTGAGCGAGTTGGTTAGAAATGATGCGAAGAAGTCTGCTGGTTTGTCCAGAGACAGGGCGAGGAGGGACAGGAGAGTCGATGCGAGGGATTGGAGTTCGCGGTGGAGTTTTTCCAGACTCTCGCGGGTTGGGAAGACGTCCGGCCAGACGTTCGGCTCAGAGAGTACGATTTTAGATTGTGACTGAGGTTGGGGCGTCCTTGGGAAAGATGAGTGTGGAGGTCCGATTTCGAAGCCTTCTTTCAGATTGTCGGTGTTCTTGGAAGGTTGTGTTGGGAAGTACCTATCTTGTTAGTTGCGGGCTGTGATGTATATAGCTACTTGGTGGGCGCACCCCCGGTATGTATTTTCGTTTTCCGGCTGGAAGGACCGTTTGGCTAGTTTCATTTTCTGTTCCTCTGGGAGGAGGAAGAACTCGCGGGCCATGGCGAAGACTTCATCTGGGGTGAAGCTCAACGGAGCGTTGACGAGATAGGCGAAGCCGGTGGTCGCGAAGACATCGTGCAGTTGTTGGCTGAGGGTTTGCACTGACTGCGGCGAGTCGTTGAGCTGCGAGAGGTCGATAATCGGGAGCGATGAGAATGAGGCTGTCATTTGTATCTGTTGTATGCTTTCTACTGTATATGTTCGTCTGGTGGAGGTGAAGAGGACGGTGATATAAATCCGGCAAGAAGTCGCCTGACATCCCCTATCGGGCAATTCCATCCATACTACACTTCCTACAACCGAGCCTCCCCGCGCATCAGATGCAAATTCACCGGCGTCAACGCCTTCCCCCGCAGCAAAAACCCCTCGATATTCTCCATCGCAAGCCGCTCAAACCCAACATGCGTATCCACAGTGCCCCCCGCATTATGCGACATCATCATCACCCGGGCATGCCTCGCCAGCCGCGGATGCACATACGGCTCGGCCGCATGCACATCCAGCCCCGCGGCCGACACCCACCCCTCATCGAGCGCCTGCACCAGCGCGTCCTCGTCGACCAGCGACCCGCGCGCAATGTTGATCAGTCGCGCCCCGTGCTTGAACTGGCGCAGCCGGTCCGCCGTGAGGAGCGTCTGGCCCGCGAACGGCGTGGCGACCACCACGCAATCGGACGCAGCCAGCATGCCCGCTAATTCAGGGAAGTATCGCGCGCCGACGGCAGCCTCCTGCTCCGGGCTCTTGCGGACGAGGTCGTGGTACAGGATCTGCATGCCGAAGGCGGCGGAGGCCTTGCGCGCGATCGTGGACCCGATCTGGCCCAGCCCGATGATGCCGAGCGTGTGGTTGCGCGGGTTGCGCGCCGTCAGTGGGGAGTGTTTGTGCGCGTCGGCGAAGGCCTGCGGGTTCTGCGAGTGCGCGGCCTGGTGCGACCAGGCTAGGTTGCGGAAGACGGCGAGGATGAGGAAGAGGGTCATGTCGGCGACGGATTCGGATGATGCAGCGGCGCCGTTGCAGTAGACAATTCCTGGTTCGTCAGTCTCGAGATATATCGAATGTGGCTGTGTAGCTGTGGACGAAGGTATGTACCGTGCTGCGCGAAGATGTCCACGTCCGCCCAGTCGTATCCGGCCCCAGCAGAGGCCATGATCCGCACCGAGGATGGCAGCAGCGGGATCAGCTCGGCGTCCCAGCGGCCCATCTCACCACCTGTGTTCCAGAAGGGGCGGAAGATGGCGTGGAAGTCGCCCCAGCGGCGTTCCTGGAGGGCGCGCTTGAACTCGTCGCGCTCGCGCTCTGCGGCTGTCGGTTGGATCAGCTCGAATTCTGAGGCGAAGCGCTGGTATACATCGTGATTGTATTTGATGTTGTCGCCTAGGTGGAGGACGCGGTATTTCTGGGCCATGCTGTGTACATAGATCTGTAGGGGACTGGAAGATGGATGATATGGCTGCGGGTTGAGTATAGGGGGGCGTCTTATACTTCAGTGTAGAAGTGGGTTCCTGAACGGGAATGTCAACGGCCGTCAATTGCCGTCAAAGACCGACGCGGTGGCCAAATCCCACACAGACCGATGTTTCTGCTAGGATGATCTTAACTGAACTAGATGCGTAGGTCTCGTTGCTCCGAAGAGGTTCTGAATTGATGTGGTGGGGTCCATTGCGGGATTTCTTACTCGTTCCAGCGCATCGCAGTTAACTGCCCTATACACATCTCTCATATACATCTGGTCCTCAGGCCCCTTCACCAGCTGCAAGGCAAATAATCTAAAACCAGAAACTGTGCCATCCATGTTGACCAACGTCGAAATCGGGTCGTCGGGCATCTTACAAATCCACCACAACATCCTCAGACACAAGAACGGCAACCATATTCCCCGGGTTCGAAATCACCCTCTTACTCGACCCCGTGACACACCAGCAGGTGCCTGGGTCCTGCTGCCCCGTGCCTTCAAAGTTCCACGTCAGCGCAACATCCGCGCGATCCTGGTATTCGTTCATGGAGTTGCACAGGCCCAGGCAGTCGGCAAAGCTGCTCTGCACAGTCGAAGACAGGGTCTTTTTGTTGGTTGCGTGGATGTCGGCGTCGCAGAAAATGTAGTAGCGGGAGTTGGCCGAGTTGCCTACGTGCTGGATTTCGGTGTTATTTGCACTGGGACACGAGTATTCGTCCTTTTTGTAGTAGACGGATGTGGCGGTAGGAGAGGCGTTTGAGGTGCCTGATCTAGTGGACGTCACGACAGGTGTTCCTGCCGGCGTTGTCGTGGATCCTGAAGAGGATATTGACGGCGACGATGTGTTGGATTCCGCCGATGAGGAATTTGAGCTGGAGAATCCTACAGTCTCTGTCAGCAGAAGCTATACACACACACACACACACTGCTCCAACATACTCGTCAGACCGACGCCCAACCCAACAGCCAGGGCAACCACAACCATAACAACGCCCGCCCCTACCAGCACGATGACTCTCCGCCGCCGACTCCGTGGTTCAACGGGCGCCAAATTTGCATGAGAGGCAGCGTCGTGGCCAAGCTGAACGGGCTGTAGCCCAGGTTGAACGTGTATCACCTCGGGGGCCTCGTGGACCACGGCCTCCTTATACGAGTCGCCCATGTCGTGGAGTCGTGGGTGGTGACTTCTAGAGGTCAGAGAAAAAAAGAACGCAAAAGTTGCGACTGCAATGGACCGCTGAGGAGATCATGTCTTTTTGGTGCTATCTGCTAACCCTGGATGTTGACCTGCCGTTTAGCCGCCTAGGCCTGAGATGAGAGGCTTTTACTGGACATGGCTGTCCCAGGCGCCTCTAGTCAGGGTCCGGTAGTTTAAGGGGACTTGGCGAGGGCGAAGCGCCGTGATGGCCTCCATTACACCAATAGATGGATCATGAAGCGAGTCTACGTCTCGCAGTCATCGATCATCATGCCGGGATCCAAAAAGCCGGTGTGAAACGATGATGAGGCCATATTCATGGGAGCCTACTATAGATGAGGTTTACGACTGTACCATCCGCAGGATTGCTGGAAGAGCATTCTGATGAGTATATTTATGGTCCGATGCGACAGTCGGAGTATCAAGCACTCCATCTAGGACCAATCGTTCGAGAGACGACCAGAACAAAGTCGACAAGCACTTCCTGCAGGAAGACTCGCTGCAGCCAGACCCAGAGTAACACCTCGGTATACGGGGAATATCAGTCCGGCCTTGGAGAACATGGGAGACGAAATGTCCTTAGTCACTGCCTAGAGTTGAAATATGGAGATATCTGCAATGCACTTCATAACAACTAAACACCAAGACCCAATCTACTCTATAACGAACGCTAAACAACCTCTACATCGACCCCTCCATCAACACCCACCTCACCATCTCCGCAATAGTATCACTCACCACCCCGGTCCGCGGAATCTCATGCCCACCGCCATGATCATACCCCCTTCGACAGCCCTCCTCACAAACCCCCGACAACAACACACCGGCTTCATACCGCGGGTCCTTATTCCCATACACATGGACCGTCGGAATCTCAATGCGTACCGGCCCGCCACTCAACCGCGCCCGCACCTCCCCCTCATCCACTACATTGCTACCCGCCATCCACCGCGCTGACCCCTTAGCCAGAATTGCCGCCGAGTCCGCCTGCTGGCTCAGCTTGAGCCGCGACGTGCGGTCCGCCGCCCACACCGACTCGGGGACGTCGTAGCCGACGTGCTCGAGGACGGTCAGCGGCGGGCCGCCGCAGATGAAGATGCCCGCGCGGACGGGCGGCGGAAGCCCGTCGTGCTGCAGGAGGAGGAGCAGGCTGGCGCCGACGGCGCAGCCCTGCGAGAACATCATCAGCGCATCGTAGGGTCCGTGCGTGGCCAGGTGGCGGCGCACCCGGGCGACGGCGGCCTGCGTGCTCTCGAGTGTCTCGGTTTCGATGTGGCTGTAGTACGGTGGGGGGTAGAAGAGGTCGACGCCCGGGGCTGGGGCGCAGGGGTATTCGCCGTCGAGGAAGTCGAAGGTCAGGTTGAGGTCTGTTAGGCGGGAGCGGAAGGAGGCTGTGTTGGGGTTAGTGAGGGGGTGGTGGTGGTGGTAGTGGAGGGACTGACAGGTTTGCGATCTGAAGATCTCCCCGCTTGTGCCCTTGCCGTGGAGACAGAGGATTTTCATGGTTGATGGAGGGAGGGTAGATGCTAGGAATTGGAAGAAATGAGAGTGTGAAGATCAGTACGTGAGGGGTTGGGGACTAATATTAATTGCTGGATATAAGCTGACCGCTGGAGCCACCACGGCTGACTGCAGGGCAGCTAACTAATTAGTGTACGTACTCCGTGGACTGCACTATAGCAACATTGTTATAACGACTAAATAATATCAAAGAGTGAATATAGTGGGTCCAGATCAAAACAGCAAGCAGGTGTGTTGAACACCCATGGCAATATGCTCGGTTGAACGTCAATCACCACTGCAACTTTCAGCTACTTCATCTCCACGCTGGCGTTCGCACTCATCGACAACGGCGTCATGGGGGCTAGACCAGCCCGCATCTCCGCGTCCTCCATCGTCAACATCGCATTCTTCCCGCTCGCAATGCCAAATCGCCGCTTAATGGCCTTCCACGACTCGATCAATACCAGGTACATCACCATACAAGCGATGACAACCCCCCATTCCTCCTCGATCAGCGTGTGCTTGAACACAGCGTGGTTGATTACAGGGAGATAGATCACCGGAAACGCGATCACAAATCCCGCCACGATAGCCCAGAAAAGGAACCGGTTCTTCCAGATGGAGTGGAAGACGGATAGTTTGCCGGGGTACTTGTCGGGGTCGAGATTGAACAACGATCGAGAGAAATGCTTGACTTCCCACGCCGTGATCAGCAAGAGAAAGGTCAGAGTGGCGTAGGTAGTTGCTCGTGCGCGGAACACTACCTCACAGTCGGCGAACCATCCTTCATTGCACTGAGTGCCCATGTCGGACTGGCCGGAGTGGATGCCGTACACCACGCTCACGAAGGCGACCAGACACAGAGATCCCATGAATGTCCCGTATATCATCTTGTCCACGATAAGCTCGCGCGTGAACACGCCGACCTTGAGGTCATGCGGAGGGCGGTACATGATATCCGGCTGGGACTCTTCCAGTCCCAAGCCCAGCGCCAGGAATGAAGACGTGACGAGGTTGGCCCAGAGAATCTCCAATGGCGACAACGGAAACACCGAATTGCCTTCCCGATCTTTGAACGCGAGAGCGATCAACAGGAGAATCACTTGGGCGATATTTGAAATAAGTAGGTGCATCAGGAACTAGGATCATTAGTACAACTTCTAGCACGATTCTCAATCACGAACCTTCTGAATATTATCAAACAAGCGTCTCCCTTCCTCGACAGCGCTCACAATGGACGCAAAGTTATCGTCCGTCAGAACCATATCAGCGGCTTCTTTCGCCACATCGCTGCCATTCTTTCCCATCGCAATGCCCACATCGGCGCGTTTCAGAGCCGGAGAGTCATTGACACCATCTCCAGTCATTACGCAAAACGCCTGGCGGCGGTGCATGGCTTCCACCATCCGAACCTTCGTAGTAGGACTGCACCGTGCGATGACCAGCGGCAGTTGCTCGATGGCATCAATCTCCGCGTCCGACATCCGGTCGAAGCTCTCGGCGGCCATCACCAAGTGGCTGGCCTTTACGTTAGAAATGGGATCGAGAATACCAACTTCGGATGCAATGGCAGTTGCGGTTCGGATATGGTCCCCGGTCAGCATATGCACGGTAATGCCAGCCATCTGGCACTTTCGCACCGCGGCAGCCGTCTCGACGCGGGGAGGGTCGTATAATCCGACAAGACCGCCGAATTTCAGGCCCGATTCTGCCTTCTCTCGAGGGGACACCTGGTCTTCGTCGTCGATTGGTGTCATTTTGTAAGCGACACAGAGAATCCGAAGACCTTCTCCAGCCATCCGGTCTGCGGTTTCCTGGATGTGCGCCTTGGTCTCCTCAGAGACGTTGAGTCGAGGGATAATGGCTTCAGGAGCGCCCTTCATGTAGGTCTCGTTGAGACCTGCTGCTGTATTTTGATACACCACGGACATCCTCTTTATGGAGGAGTCGAAGGGATATTCGATGTGGAGCTGCACATTTCGCTCCTGGAGAATATTCGATTTTCCCATGCCGAACCGCATCGCAAGAACATGGAGAGCAATCTCAGTCGGCTCGCCCACAGCCGCCCAGTTGCCTTCAATGGCCCCTGTAGGATTTTCACTGGAAGCAATGGAATGCGCGTCGTTTTGAACGACAGACAGGTTGCACAATGCAATGGCCGTGAGGAAGGTATGTAGGGCTCGGTTCTCTTCGAGTCGGTTGGGCTTCCAGTCCACTTCATCGATTTGAACCACTCCACTCGTAGGGTCATAGGGATTCATTGTTTGGTGGACTGTCAGGGTGCCGACATCGGGAATCCAGGCAGTACGTGCGATCATTTTGCCTTGAGTAAGCGTGCCCGTCTTGTCGGAGCAGATGTTGGTGACTCCTCCAACAGCCTCTAAGCACTGTAGTTTTCGCACGATAACATTCCGTTTGGCCATGGATTTCGTGCCGACGGCTACAGTAATCGTCAGGACGGCGATCAGTGATTCGGGGATAACCGCCACGGCCACACAGATTCCGTAGATGAGCACCTCGCCTTGGACGTCCCATTTACTTGCGGAGAACACGATGATAGCAAGCAGAATCGCAAGTGCAAAGAGAAGCAGTGCAAACTTGCTTAATTTCACTTGCAATGGCGTTCCCACCAGTCCCAACACCTGCTTACCAGACGAGATAGAGTGCTGCAGGAAACGGATGACCGGGTGGGAGCTTCTGCTATCTCCGGTGTCCTGAAGAAGCTGTGCAATCTTCCCAACTTCCGTCGTCATCCCTGTTGCAGTGACGATCCCGGTCGCTCTGCCCTGGGTAGTGCTACAGCCGGAATATGCCATATTCGTGCGATCACCTATAGGCATGTCCGGCAAAGACATGGTGACGTTGGGTGTCTTTGTTACCGGTAGCGATTCGCCGGTCAAGAGTGCTTCGTCCATTGAGATGTTCATGCCATCTATCAGTCGCAGGTCAGCCGGAACGATGTCGCCCACGGCGAGTTGCACGATATCTCCGATCACAAGAGTTTCAGCTTTGACAGAGACCACATGACCGTCCCGCAGCACTTTACACACTGGTGCAGTCAACCTGTGCAGCGACATGATTGTCTTTTCGGCACGATAGTCCTGGACGAACCTATTATACAGAATTAGATAGGTCGAAATATGTTGATTTGTTTCTTACCCAACGACGATATTGAGGAGGATGACGGCGGTGATCACTCCTCCCTCGATGTAGTCATGGATGCCAAATGACAACGCCATGGTTATGACAAGAACCTACATACTAGGGTTAACATGGAGGAATGAATATCACTGTGGTGGGAGGGGCATCATGGGCAAGTAGCATACTAAGGTCAGACTGTTGGAAACTTGCCTCAGCAGTATTTTCCATATCGATATGCCCTCCATCTCCTTGACCCGGTTCGCTCCATACAGAGCGAGGCGAGTCGCGGCTTCGGGAGTCGACAAGCCATGGCTTGGGCTGATTAGCCACACAAACAGAAAGAGGTATAGGTGCTCAAGGTGAAAAGAACGTACTCGATGTCAACTCCCAGAAGGGCAGCCAGCTGTGCGGAATCAAAGGTGTGAGCATGGTGGGATACAGTCCCGATATCTTGCTGGGGAAATTCTCCTGGATAGCCCTGACGGCCGAACTTGGGTTTCGCTGGAAAAGATAACTCTCCGGTCTTTTCCGGATCGGTATGTAAATTTACATCCTTGGATCTAATCGGTTGTGAATGCTGTTCCTCCGTAGAAGCACATATAGGAGGTTCCGTCGATTCCTCGACATCAAGGGGAGAAATGTCTGTGCCCATTCAATTAAGAGTTGGGAGAAGGCGGAGAAGGCGATGGGGTAATGACCTTGAGGTTCCGGAAGCCAGAGGTCCTACCACAAAGGTATCTACAGGTGATAGAATAGTGAGGTTGAAGTTAGTGCGTACCTCCTGAACAGATCTGGTACTTATAGTGACCCCAAACATCACGTCCAAGGCATCACGTCAAGACCCATCGGCACAGCGTGAGGGGCTGCCATGGCTGCGCTATTCTCAGGGCCGCATATAATTGGGGTTCTGGATCGTTATCTTGGCCGATTTCATTGCACCACCCGGATTTCGGTCACCACGAAACGTGACTCGTGAAAGGATGTCCCAAAGTCGAGGCCACTAGTGGCTTGGGACGGGGGCCGGGCTGCTCGGATTGGCGCGACAAAGTCCGGGGAATGGCTAGGCGGAGATGGTACTTGTGTAGGCTGGAAGTGTATCCTTGTTGTAGTCCATGTTGGCATCCACCTGAATGACCAAGCCTCGATCTGATTAGTCTTCTGCATCTGACTGTGCCCATCGTGGCCATCCTTGTTGTCGTTCGGTAGTTGCAGGCATTTTCCCTCCCCCACTCGCTCTCGGCAACGTGGCTGTGCGTCTTGGGCTTGTCCATGATGACCTGTATTGTGAGATGATAGGGCGAGACGGATGTTTTTGCCGGTTGTATTGAAAGTCTCGTGGTTTAGGAATGGCGGCTGGTGAGCTGTTACCCGGATTCTTCCTATTTGCATATGCAGGGCCTTGCTTCGCTGCTGTTATATATCTTTCGTAACAAAGCGCATGCGTACACACGAGTGTCCGACGACAGCTATTGATTCACTGATCAGATTCCATGTGCTTCTTCCTCGAAAAAGCTGCTCCGGTTCGTATTCTTTTTCGCAACATGGCCGTGGTCGGTACTTGAGGTGCCTCACATGAGACAGGTGCGTTCTGGGCATGTAGAACGGCCCGACGTGGACAACACGACAAACAGGTTATGCATGTAGTCGTGGTGGGGATTATGGACGAGATGAATTATCAGATGATCAAAGAATGTACCAATTGCTGGTTTCTCCAGACTGAAGTCGACCAGAGGGACCATGGAGACAGACAGAGAGAGAGAGCTGGAGAGGAAGTACTCCGTAGAATGCGGAGACGGTGTACCTCTGGTGACCGCCAATCAGCGGGAAGCCCGCACAGGACCGCTTCCGCCAAAAATCTCAGCTTCATCAACATTCTCTTTCTCTTTCTCTCTGTCACCCGATTGCAATTCTGCCCAACTCCCTGTTCCATTCCTCGTCCGCTTCCTTTACAGGACCTTAACTACTGGTCCTTCATACTCTTTCCTCGACTGCCAGTCCACTCCCCGTGCAACGATGGTGGCGCCGACTGCCTCTCTCACTCCCCTCTCCCGTGCCGACGGCTCGGCTTCGTACCAGTGCCCCGCGACCGGTGCTAATATCCTGGGGTCAGTCAATGCACCGGTTGAACTTCCGGGCCGCCGAGATGCCCTGAAACCCGAAGAAGCTACCGTGGAGGTTTTCGTGAAGCCAGGTACCGCACCAGGCGGGGTGGGCGAGCGCTATGTTGAGGGGATCATCAAAACCATGTTGGGACGGGTGATCCTGGGTCGCGAGAAGGGTTACGCGAGACGGGGCGTTGTCCTCACGCTGGCGATTGTGGGAGGAGATAGCGTGGGAAGGGGTGATTCGGTGAGTGGTTTTCGTCCCGTGCTGGATATCCGTAGCTGACTGAGTTTTCTTTCGTAGTATTTGACATTGCTCCCGGCCCTATTACAAACGTCCCTTCTCGCCCTTCTGTCGGCCGCAGTTCCGTTGTCCATGACATTTTCTGCAACGGTTCTCGGAGTGAACCCGTCTGGCGACCTGATTCGTGACCCGTCGGTGACGGAAGCGGCTGTCGCGACCTCCCTCCATGCCCTTGCCTTCACGTCGAAAGGGCATTTGCTGTTGAACGAGAGTCAGGGCACGTTCGATTTTGACACGTGGGAACGGGTGCGCCAGCGTGCGGCAGCCATCTGCCACGGAACTATGGCGACCACGGATGGAGATGTCGCAATGGTCGAGGACGTGGATGGTCAGCCTCTGGAAGGCACTGTACGGGAGCTGGTGGAGGAGAAGTTCCATCAAGACTACGCCTGGAAGATCGACGCGGCATGATCGTCATTAATACTACGACGAACGGTGCGACAACCCGCTGGAGTCGAGTCAACGTTCCCCGGCTGGACGCGAACCATTTGGATTATGACATCCTGCAGCCGATTTTTACTCGGATACGCTCAGTGCCTACCGTTGCAGTCCTTCCTAGCGTGGGATGTCATGGCGCAGGAGTCACGAGAAGTCCCCGACATCTAGCAGGCAATCAGCGTGCGTACGGACTATCCGGGGCTGCCCATGGGCTCTGCGATTTTCTTTTTTTAGAGCGGACTGCATGAGACCGAGCGTACAGAACCAAGGACAGAGCGGGGATCAGTCTGACCTGGATGCGCCCGTGTCCGATAGGAAGGACTTTATCCGTCCAACCGGGTCATCTATCGGGTGCAGGAAAAGCATGCGGTTGATCTTAGGGGATTTCTGCGAAGAGAACAAACAAACACAGGGGCAAGAGGAAAAAAAGAAACGATACGGACAAACATACAATTGACGACCATCGGCCGCCACTGTAGGGGGGTATCAACGTGCCTTGAGACAATCGAGGTTCCTTGCAGCAGCAGATGGTGATGCTGAAGAATAGTAGGTTCGGATTAATTTCACGGCGACGAGGTTGCCTAATTCTTCAGTGCATTTCCATTATCCTAGAAGTAATACATAGAGACATGCAAGAGGGGAGGGAGTATGTACTGTAGAGAAACACGCAGTGTTCCAAATGAGGAAATGTAGAATCGAATCCTCTCGAACAACAATACTAATACTAATCAACAATTAACTGCCGGTCAAAATGCCTCGTTACATCCGAGTTCGGCTGTGGGTAAGACGGACTTAAAGGAATTAATGGATCGTCCTTCCCCGCTGTTCCCCTTCTTCCTCGTATAATTTATTCTGCTTTTGCCTCTGCCTCTGCCTCTGCCTCTGCTATCATCATCACCACCTCGAAACAGCCACGGTGTCCATGGCTTCATCCCACGCCACGCCCGGCTCCGTGCAACGTTCGTCCATCTGCGCCATTTCGATAGAGCCCTCTGCCTCTGATCCACCGTCGACCTCGACCACAACGCCTCTGTCACCTCTGTCAGCGTCATCATCGTCGGTCTCGCCGTCCTCCGGGGCCCCACTATCAGATCCGCCTCTTGCGCTGCTTCCATCTCCCTCCACCTCCACCTCCACGTCGTCCACTTCTTCCCCTTCCCCTTCTTCCTCCTCGTCCACCGTCGGAACTGCCCTGCTTCGCAACTATGCCAATCATATAGATCCTTCGCAATCCCCCAACGAGGTCCAAGCGAGCGAGCCCGCTCGGGGACTTTCCGACTCCCCGTCGCCCGGCCCGTTGAACCCATCGAAACCACCATCGGATATACCTGCCGACGAGCCCGGCGTGCCCTCGTGGCCTACATCGTCTTTGCGCCCATTCCGCGCCGCGACCGCTCTCACAGGTCATCAACGTAACGCCGTATCCACCGACTCGATCCCCCGACAGACCATCATGAAGGCACTGGCGTCGCGTCCTTCCCTGTCGAGCGCCACCAACAACTCCAACCACAATAACACTCCCCCTAACCTGCCGCTGGCGGCCTCCTTGGGGCTGCGCAACACTCCTAATACCTGTTCGAATTCGCCGGATGAAATGGACCGTCGCCTAAGTACCACGTCGCAGAAGCTGTCGAGCGCACTGTCCAACCTTCAACTTGGCCATGATCGCACCTCGCGACTGATCATGCAATCGCCGTGCTTTTTCCATCAGCGCTTTGACGACGCGGTTAATATCCAGAAGGTCCTTGAGGAAATCACAGATGATGAGTGGTTGTCGCATTCGCGCCTCGTCCAGACTGCGACCGGCGTCCGGGAGGTGTCCAAACAGCTGCAGCGCCGACCCATCAAACGGGCCGTGCGGAATGTCATGATTGTGACGAAAGCGCGTGATAACAGCCTGGTACATTTGACGCGCGAACTCGCCGAGTGGCTTCTTTCTACGCCGCGGTATGGAAATGATCTAGGCGTCAACGTTTACGTCGACGCCAAATTACGGAACTCGAAGCGCTTTGACGCGCAAGGGCTTTTAGAAAAGGAGCCCCGATTCCAAGACATGCTTCGCTACTGGACTCCCGACCTGTGTTGGTCATCGCCGGAGAAGTTCGATCTCGTCCTTACGCTAGGTGGGGATGGAACGGTGCTCTTCACGTCCTGGCTCTTCCAACGCGTGGTGCCGCCCATCCTGTGTTTCTCCCTCGGAAGCTTAGGGTTTCTTACGAATTTCGAGTTTGAAAATTACAAGTCACATTTAAACGCCGTGATGGGAGACGTGGGGATGCGGGTGAATTTACGCATGCGCTTTACCTGCACAGTGTTCCGGAAAGACCGGAGTAAAGGGGCGGACGCGGATGCGGTGGAGGAGGGTGAGCAGTTTGAGGTGTTGAATGAGCTCGTCATTGACCGAGGCCCATCGCCCTACGTGTCCAACCTCGAGTTGTATGCGGACAATGAACTCCTTACTGTGGTTCAAGCGGATGGCTGCATATTTTCCACGCCGACCGGTATGTATCGACGCCCCTGCCGCTCCGGAATGTAACTGACCTACTGTGCTAGGCTCGACCGCATACTCTCTCTCCGCAGGTGGCTCATTGATCCACCCTTCCATCCCAGGGATCCTTCTGACCCCGATCTGCCCTCACACATTATCCTTCCGTCCCATGGTACTATCCGACTCGTTGTCGCTTCGGATTGCGGTCCCCCCAGGGTCTCGGTCCACTGCGTATTGCTCGTTCGACGGCAAGGGGCGCGTGAAACTCCGTCAAGGCGACTATGTGACCGTCGAAGCCAGTCAGTATCCGTTCCCCACGGTCGTCTCCGGCAATGGCGAGTGGTTCCAGAGTGTGCAGCGCGCCCTGCGATGGAACACCCGCGGTGCTGTCCAGAAGAGTTGGTACCGTGATCAAGGCGACCTCCCCGACGACGATGACGACGAGGAATGGGACATTGACCCCGATGCTGGGCTCACCGGCACCGACAGTGGATTCGGACCGAGTGAAGACGGCGAGTCCGGCTCGGCCAGCCCGATGAAACGCCAAATGAGCCTGCTGAGCATGTGATAGCTCTACATTTTCTTTATACCATTTTCGCACCGGCTGTGTGTTTTTATTGCTTGCATACCTTAGATTTTATACTTGGGACATCCGCTCCGCGAGACTGGCGGGGTGAGCTTTTGGCGTTTGGTTTGTATACTTGGATGGGGACATTCGTTTCGGTTATAGCGATGTTATAGATTATTGGGATCGGTCTCACATATGTCACTATACAGACTTGATTTTCTAGAATCAATGTGACCTTCACTATTTGGTTGAGGCCGCCTTAATGCGGATCTGAGATCTGCCACTTATGATATTCTTTGTTCAGTGAGCATTAAGAGAGATGTCGGCAACATGAACAGTGACAATCCGTTTCAGTTCACACATTATTAGGAACGGAAGACGACCTACTGCACTTATCATCACATACAAAGGCAGCCAAACAATAGATAAAATTTAGCAAGTGTTTGTTGAGCGACTCCGTAACGATCTGTGCTTTAACAACACCCTTCAGATACCCATTGCCCAGCTATCCTCATGCTTACAAGACTGGCAGATCTGTCCTTTCGCCATTTCTATCGGGGGGTCCATTTTGCTGAAGAAAGGGAGCTTTCGCCAACGCCTCTCCTTGGATGTCCCACACATGCTTGCCCAATATGGCTAGCCTAGGGCCGAACTCCCTCACAAAAAGATCGGCATCTTGGTCATCTATATAGAGCATTTCCCGGTACTCCTCATCAGTCCCGAACGTTGCAATGTCCCACATTCTTTTCCACTCCCTAATCGCTGTAGTGGCCTCCAAACAATCCTTCCGAATGTTCGTTGCAAGCATGTAAAAAGAGGACCGTTTAGCATGGAACCTCTTATGCTTGAACAGTTGTACCGAAGCAAATTGCTCGAATGTATATAGTAGCCGCGCGCTTGCTGGTGCCTCGACTTTGTGAAGAAGAATAATCATAGATCCCCCTGGTCGTGTATGCTCCAGTCCGAGGGCGAGCTGTGTCAGAATCAGCCTCCGTGCTTCACGACTCTCACGGTAGGTAGCCCTGGGATGTTCCCGAAGAACCTGACCGTCACATATAACTAGGTCGAATGCTTGGTCTGGAGTGAACTGCCGAGGAAGGAACTTTCCAGCGTCAGGGTGCTCGTTGGGGATCCCAAAGCGGCCCATATCCGCAGCCAACATAGTGATATCAAAGAATTTAAGAGAGACATTGGGGCTCCTTTGTAGAAGGACGTTGTGCCCCCCTTCACGCCTCGGTAGGCTGAACCCAACGGCGCGGGCTCCAGGATTACATTCCAGTGCTATTGCGAGGAAGCCGCCCGGTGCCATACACATGTCGAGGATAATTGGTCGAATGCTATTGATGCGGAAGATATTGGTTACCCGGTGCATCTCTCGTCCTATACCTTTCATCATGTTGAAGAATTGCCAAGCTGTCTTCTTGTCGGCATGATCGGCGACTTGACGCTGCCTCTCAAAGAAACGGTCCCCCTCCGGACTTTCCCAGCCCTGTAGAACGGATAAATTAGTTTAGCGCCCTTAATAAAGGATTTCTCACCATGACCTTCTGCCGAAGCTCCCACAACCGTCGAAACTCTGGAACCTCATAGATTAGGTAGCGGACGATAGCCTCACGGAGATTCCGGGGCCCATGAGTGGCAGAAGGGGGTGTTTCTTGATTAATAGCCATAGAAGAAACATCCAGTGGCGGACTGTTGACGACAGGGTCGAAACCCGACATCTGGTTTGATGGTGATTGAGTCGTTGAAGACATGCCAGTCACTGTCACGTAGATATTGTGGTGAAAGCGCGAGTTCTGGGCCCATAGGGGGATACTGTTTATGTATATCCCAATTCTAAAGTTATGTTGTCAACCAATGTATGTCTTTGTATAGTATCTGCGACTCTCGGATTTATGTCGCGCTGACGTGGCATGGCGTTATTATGCGACAACGTGGCTTATGATAGTTGGGATAACTATTAGGATACCCCGCGGGACTTGTATTGGATGGGTAGACATGATCAAACACGGCTCTCCATTCTGATTTGGTGGATGTTTTAGATCTATTAGCCAACGAAAGGCGCTGATAATCCCTCTAGGCGCATTGATGTTGATAGTTGATAGAACTGCCCAAAAAACATCAGGGTCAGAGAACCAAGAGAAACATGAAATCCAATCTCGTCACTGAACGGGGGATAGCTAAGGCGATGAAGCCGATCCTTTGGCCTGCTTTTAGAGCTTTGCTTATTCGGCTCCTTTAGGGCAAAGAGGTCAGGGAAGAAGGTGGGCTCGCGCAAGTACGAGCAGATGCAGATAAGAGGTAATCTGATATCAGATATTTGATTAAATCTATAGTACCGACAGAGGCCAATGTATTAAAGCGAAAACTTGACTATGCAGAAGCTGTCCGGTAGATACTATTCATTGTGTCTCATCCACAGCGTAAGATAGAGTGATGCTATATAAGTAGACACAGCAAAGGTAGGAATGGAACAGGATATGTCCCCATGGCTTGCATAAAACGTCAATAACCACTCTACGCCCAGCCTTCAGGTGCCATTGCCATGTGTCTTCCAACGCCGGTGTAATCAGCCTGCAAACAAACGTTGATCCGATCTTCCACAGCTGCTTCAACCTTTGTTTTCCACCTCCGTCCCAGTTTAGCATGATAAGTCTGCCACAACCTCGGTAGTATCTGAACATCCTGAGCACAGTATGTGATGATATCCTCTGATAGTGGACGATGATTGAAGACATCGTATGAGCCTCCTCTTTCAGGCGCAAAGAGCATCCGCCCTCTGTCTTTGGCGCGCTTCCATTCTATAGCCTCAGCCATGGTCAACCCGGCATCACTCTCGATACACCTGGCTAGACCATTAACGCACCGCCTGGAGAAATTGCGCGTTGCGAGTTCAAGCAGCTGAATGTCATGGATCCCCGCGAGCCGAATGGAGAAATGATGGTATAAGGCGTCGGAATCATTGCGGACGTCAAAGAAAGCCTTTTGAATGTGTGCCGATTCAAGCACCATTTTGAAAGTTGTGCCACGTGCAGAGGGAGTGGTAAAGGCTAACTGGCCGAGGGTGTGAACGTCAATAAGGTAAGTTCGATTAAGAGGAAGAAGAAAGACTTGGATAATCGAGATTGACCCATGACGAGATAGGTTTATGCCCTCGATATCGATGTAGAGAGAAGGAGGCTCATTTGGTAGGTTGTTGAAGAGGTCCACAAGTTGGCCGATTGCAGCAACAGTATCTACCACGGTTGGTCCAGCAGATTCCATAGTCGAATGTGTAGAGAGAGAGTAGATAGAGCGAGGCAAAGGATACTGAGCTTTGTAAAGCAATCTAGGCGAAGGAGAAGGCGAGTTTATATGCCCATAAACGATACACACTATAGAAGATCCAATGTTTCTACCTCACGAGCGGAGAACTGTGCCCAGTCATACTATTATCCTATGCCTCCCAACAGCATCCTTAGCTACAGTGTTGCTCCTCATACCGATAGGCGCCAAGTATTCGCCAACTGCTGAAATTGAGGCCTACCAGGCCGAATGAAAAGGGTGACGGTCTATGGGAGGAGTGTTTCCCTCTCTCGGACCATGCGGCCGAAGCAAGCTACGCTCCACTTTTGAGGCCTACCAATACAAACAATGTTATCATTGGTTGGCTCACTACTTCAACCTTTTTAGCCCTTGGAGCTATGCCATGAACGTCGCATGACCAAAATCGAAAATGAGGCCTACCATTTTACCAAGCCTCGATGGTTTAAGGGTCCTTATCAGCACCAAATCATCTATATATACTCTTGCCGTCCGGTCAGAAACATGGACTTCTTTCTCTCTTCCCTCCCACAGGAGCGGCTCTCGTGAGAGCCGCCGCTTCGGCCACTCATTTACAACAACTTCCCGGCTTTTTCCATTCCTTTATCCAGTATTCGTGTGGTTTCTTTCCTTCCTTCCTTCCTTCCTTCCTTCTTTGTCTTTCTCCCTCGTTTCCCTGGTGCCAGTTTCAATCCCTCATCGCCGAGCGTCAACTCAAGTGCTTGACAATCTCAGGCCGCCGCAGCCTTAACCTCCCCCCCTCAAGTCAGGATCTCGAGCTCTAGCCAATCAGGATCCAACGAGCCTTTACATCTAAATCTACAGTATCAGTTTGTTAGCCCTGAATGGCTCGATAATCGGCTTCCTGGCCCGTTGCCCAGCTTTCCGGCACCTGAACAGCCCCACTCCTTGTCCTCGGCGATTGTATCCTCTCAACCTCCCTGCACCTCTACGAGTCTTACTTTATCCTCTCCTACCGACGCTTGCGCCACACCACCGTGCCTCGAAAACGAAGCATCCCCTCTTCGTGATCACAACCAGGGTAATGAAGCGCCGTCAAGTCGGTTTCGCTGCTCCACGTGCAACAAGGGTTTTTCTAAACGACACCTACTCAAGTGGGTCATAACCATGTTTCCCATCCATCTCGCTTTAACTTGGAAGAAGTTAGCTTACCGAGTGCAAGTCGACATGTCAAGCAACATACGAAGCCGTTCAGTTGTACTGTGGATGGCTGCGGAGAGGCGTTTACATATAAGAAAGACCTGGATCGACACCGCAAAACAAAGCACCCCGAAGTGGTGGATGGCTTTGTTCCTCTCCACTGTCCATTTGAACGGTGTAAGTACAGTGAAGGAACGGGCCGTGGCTTTCCGAGGGCAGACAACCTCAATCGGCACATTAAAACGGTACATGCTAGGAATGGGGAGGCTTGATCTATTTGCTAGTATATCACATAGCGCTCTGTGGAAAGAAACCATGTTAAGCCGCGTTATTCCCTGTAGAGTAAGCTCTAGGATTTACCGCGGGCTAAAGCACAGCGGCAGTTTCAAGCTATGTAGAGTTATAAGCAGACAGGGCTCGTCCAAACAAAACCTCATACGGCACCGGAAGCCTTCGCCATATGGTATACAGAGGACCAGCAAGTTTTTCAAAGAGTATGCCATCGACCGTCCTAGAAAATCAAGTACATAGGTGGTTAGATGCTGTATTGGACAGGGTTACATAGATACTTCGGAGGAGTTCAGATTATTTTCTGGATATGCAGGCTCCGCTTGGCTGAGAGTGATTGAGGTTGGTTTATCCTGCCCCAGGTATGTAGTATGGCCAAGTCTTCACATCCCGGCTTTTGGGAGCAGGTAGGGCGAAGTGCATTTAGAGATCTAGATCTAAGGCTATCAACTTCAAATCTCCAAGACACCCTGCCATTTCCATGACCTTCCTCTATTCTGCCAAGAGGATGTTGCAATGAGAAGGCAGGTTTCCCCGGACCTCGGCATCACTCGGGATAGACTGCCAGCCATTCACCAGGTTGAAATACACCACAGCGAGAAGCAAGGATGCACCTCTTCCATTTGAGGCAAGAGTGATGTCTAGGTAGAGCTGGTATTGGTGTGATCAACACGGGCCGGGATTTCCACCAGCCCTCTCTCCTCCTTAATCTTCCACTGCATAGACCTCAAGAGATGGTATACTACCGTGAGGACGGGCATTTTGACCCCCCGAGCGGTTCCCTCGCGCAGTGGCTCACCAACAATATTCTCAAACTCGGTAAACCGTCTCTGTACGAGGACCACGTTAGCACAGGCTCTCAGAACCTGCGAGCGAACAAAATCCCCGGGGCAGCTCACATTACGAATATCGACCTGCATGCTGGGCGGGTTATACATAGTGACAGGATCGAGGGCGATCATAACATCCACCAGCTCCGCCGGCAGCTCATGCCCACAAGCCTTTGCAGCGGCGCGAATCTCCTCCATCGCCGGCCGCACTAGATTCTCCACAGCCCCGTCGGCGATCTGCATCCGCCCCGTGTCGAGGTCCGTAATGGCGCAGAGCGAATTCAAACACGCATTGTAGAGCAGCTTGCGCCAGCGGGTGAACCCCACGTCTGGCTGGTGCTCGCACACGCACTTGCCCCCCGCGGCGTAGACATCGCAGAATTCCCGCGCTTCGCGGTCCTCGACGGCCGGGTCGAGGTGAGGGTTGCGAAAGGCGCCGACGAACAGCTTGTCGCCGTCTTCGTGGAGGATCTCGGCGGGAGAGAGCTGATGGCTGCCGCAGAAGCTGGTGCCCGAGAGGATGACGTTCTGGGGGAATGCGACCAGCAGGGGCTTGTCGATGTTGAGGCCGTTCTGGATCAGCACGATCACGGTGTATCCTGGGGTGATGGCTGGCTGGATCAGTTCTGCGACGGTGGGAGGGATGTCGGCGTAGTTCTTGGTGGTGCAGAGTACATATTTGTATGGTTGGATGTTGTCTTTTGCGACGTTGGGGATCTGCTTGAGGACTGGGGTTGGGTTATTTATGGTCATGATGGGCTGGAGATGGGTAGGTGCATACCCGTGCTTGGTTTGAAGCCGTTGACGATGCCGTGGTCGACAGACTTGATGTTGAATCCCTTCTGGGCAACGACCTCGTAGTTGGAACGGAGGACGCCTGTTACTGCTGCGCGGCCTCCGGTCTCCAGGTTGAGGGCGGAGATGGTGCCAATTCCACCCATTCCGACCAAGAGGACGTTTGCTTTGGGGGTCATTTTGGCGGAGTATTGGGTCTCTACGAGTTCAAACCAGGAGAGAGATTTTGCGAGATGTTCGCCGACCTGTCCAAGGTCCCACGATATATAGCTCACTCCATGGGATGATATGGAGCGCCTACCGTGGGGATGTTTCTTCCCACACTACTGAGGGGTAAGGAAGCTGATAACGGCCTGTGCGGAAGCAAAGGGCAGGTTTCCCCCGATGGCCGCTCAACCCTAGGAAAGTCTTCCCGGCGCCGTGTAGAGCTTCTTTAGCAGACTTGCACCCTACTGGGCACTTTTGGTAACAGCGAGATGTTTTTTCAAAGTCCTGTCAAGCGCGGAAACGAGACCCGAACAACCATGCTGGATACTATGAAGTTAAAAGAAAAGCTACTATTGCATCACTCACGCTCCATCTCGATAAGTCGCCTTCACCTACACCAAACCAACAATGACAATGTAATCCATATGCTGCAACTTCTTCTCATCCTTCATCTGCTGCCGTTGTCCCCGCCTGTCCATCTTGGAATTTAGTCTCCTGTCCAACTGGTATCTCTCGGACTCAAGCTGCATCAGGGTTTGCGACTGGTTCTGGCCATATCGGTTATCGTGACGAATCCGCTCACTGGCACGGGCCAGCCTTCGTCGCTCCTGGTCGATGGCTTCCAGGCTGGCATCGGAATCACTCGCTTCGTCCGTGTGCCGGTGCATCGGATAATCCCCATAGTATCCGGAACGGGTATACGGCGTAGGGTCCTCGTAGCCCCTGTCGGGCCGACCCCTGCGCCTATCCCGCCGGTCCTGTTTTTCCATCGCCCGTCGCTCTCGCTTGTCCTGTTTGTCCTGGGTCCGCTGGTGCTTGCGGAGCTCCTTCGACTCCGTCTTCTGCGCGGTCTTCTCAAGTTGCTTCGCGGCAATCTTATCCAGCATCCCGGCCTGCTTTGTCGGCGGCGGCACGTCCGTAGTAAGAGGAGAGACGCACGGCCCCAACGCAGCCATGCGCCGGTCACGCAGCGTGATGCAGCCGGTGGAAGGATTCACGGGCGCGAGCGGCGCCGCGTTCCGGGGGAACCCAACGAGGCCCACGAGCTCGTCGTCCTTCTTGATCGAGGCCTGCAGCCCACGCGGGCCAAAGTACCGTTCGTTCACGGCGTCGAGGAACTTCTTGGTCCGAATTTTCGACATGGCGGCCGTGCCCACCCCCGCGGCAACCTGAATCCCGGTGCCAGCGATGGATGCCCAGTGCGAGGGGACCATTGAAACCGCCATCCCGGCTGCGTTCACGGCGGACAAAGCCGGAGAGCCGGCCTGAGCCACGGAGAGATTGTCGACGAATTCCAGAAAGTCTGTAATCTGGACATCATGGTTGCGCAGGACAGGGCTGTAGGCACGGAGAAACGGGCCGGGGGGCTTGAGGGGGTTGTTAGGGGTAACCCGAGGAATTACAACGGGCCTCTGTGCTTTGTTAGATGGTGGGGCCTCTCAGGCACAGAGAGTACGGATTCAACATGCCTGGAGACGTGCACGTTGCAGCGAGTGATACGACGGAGTCGGCGGAATCCATCGCAGAGTGGATTCGACGAACTTTTCCTCCTCGCGGAGTTGGCTGTCGGAGATACGTTCGTCCTCTCGAGCGGGTGGGCTGTGGAACTCCTGATATGGAGGCGGCGGTGGTTGAGCGGCAGGGTAGGATTGCCGGTATTCAGGCCCGTAGGAGGGGGCCCACTGTTGATAACGGCCATACATTGTGCTTGCAAGACCAGCAGCCGGGAATGGGTCCAGGGCCATGCGTGCCGTGGACGGATAGGAGATGATGGCCTCCCGAGCGTCGTTTTATACAAGCTACTACATCTACCTGGATTGACGGGTGCCTACAGGTACGCTTGATCAAAGTGTGCACCTCCGACGTCGATCGCATGCCAGCAGCAACTACTCCGGGCTCTAGATCGACCCACCAGTGGCTGTGGTACGGGGCAGGTGGCGGACGACAGCCATTCTGACCTGACGACGGTCATGCCATGTCATCAACAACTTCACATTGCTGACTCTGACAACAGTTATTGGCTACTGATAGGAGACTGGCCCGAACCTAAAGCAAAAGCTTGCCTACGAGGACATTGGATGCCGATGTACAGTACAATATGTAGAGGTACTAAGATTGGTGCACAGCCCCCTAGCATGCTGACCCCTCGACGCGCTGCTTGTTTGACACTGACGCCGCGCTCCACAGCTTCACCGGTACTCCAGTTCCTGGTTTCATGGAGATGTTCGTCTCCAGAACAGGCTCCATGTGCTCAATACAGGGCTCTATGCGGTCGAAGGACTGCAACAGCCGAACTATCGTGTACGCTATCTCGGTGAGTGCAAACTGCTGCCCGATACAGATGCGCGGGCCTCCGCTGAATGGTGTGTATTGCCACGAGGCGGGATGCCACGTTTCCCAACGCTCCGGGCGAAACTCCTCAGGGTTTGAATCCCCCGGGTAGAGGCTTGTGCGGCGTTGCGTATACAACGAGCTGAAGAACACACGGGTGCCTTTCAAAACGCCGACAGGAGAGAGACCATCGGGCCCACCGCCCCGTGGGAGTGTGGTGTCGCGCTGGGCGACGCGAACATTAAACGCGATGATGGGATACATACGGAGCGTTTCACGGATAACGTTCTCGAGCACTTGTCAGCTTCTGATGGGGCGGCGTGGTTTCCTGGCTAACACTCACTTGGAGATACTTCATGTCTTTCAGCTGGGAGTAGGTCGGACGGTCCAACCCGACATGGGCCAGGATCTCCTCCCGGAGCTTCGTGGTAATCCGGGGTTGCTTTGCAAGTTCGAAAAATACCCATGACAGAGATGACGCGGTAGTGTCACGGCCGGCAATCAGAATATTGACCAGCTGATCGCGAATGAGCTTCGGATCACGCGTGTAGTGTGCGAGGGCGTGGAGGAATGTGTAGTCTGGTTCGGACCGTTCGACCAGTTTCGTGCTGTCCTGGAGACGGAGGGCGGAATCAATATACGGCTGGATAAAGCCGTTAATCGTGGAGATGCTTTTTTTCAAGGACGCCCGGGGGATGAGAACATGCGCGCGTCTGAACCGGGCGTTAGTGGCCACCAGAACACATTCTGCCGCAGGCATCGAGAAAGCAATCCTTACCCAGACCTGGCGATCATCATTTGAATATGCTGTGCGTGATCGAATGCCGCTGCAAACTCTTGTGTGTCATTGTCTAGACTCCCCACGGGCTCTCCCAGAAGGAAGTCTGTTGAGGCGTCCAGCGTGTATCGAAAGAGAAGGTCGCATAGATCCAGCCTTTGCCCACTCTTTGCGGCGACATTTCGCAGCAACTTCTGGACGTGTCGCTCCAGGACGTCCAGATCACTAACGCGGTCCTTTGCAAAGAGCGGACGCATCAGCTGTCTACTGCCGCGCCACGGGGCCCCGTCGGTTGAAAAGATGCCGTCGCCAAGCAGCTGGCTCCAGGTGTCATGGAATAACTGGCCTTTCGGAAAATCATCAAACTGAGTCGCCAGGATTGCTTTGATGTTTTCGGGGTCTCCAGTGAGCAGATAACGTTCGAACAACACTTTGGCCTCGACAGTGCCGTTATTAGGGGCGCATGAGTGCCAGCCGCGCCATGTCTCGAGGCTTTTGTTTCTGCGGCCGTTGCGTATTGCTGTGAATAGAATATCCAGGCCTGGAAGTGAACGAATGGCAACGGTCAGTTAGGCGGTTACCAGTCGGTGACTGATGGTCAATACCTAATGGTACATAGGAGGGGATACGGGGAGCATAGCCTCCCAACCGAAGAATCTTCTGTCTAGTGGTCCACCGCTTCCAGAGGTAGACGATGAACAAAGCCGCGAGTAACAATGCCCCCATATGGGGGAACTGGCCGGCCTCTCCCAGCATGGTTTCCTGCGGTTCTGAAGCTTGCGCAAGCTCAGGGAATAGTGGGATCAAGTCGGAAAGTGGAAAGGCAACATGTACTCGGCGGACATAATACGATGGGAAGCAATAAAATGCTCTGCATAGTCTCGAAGATTGCCGGAAACTCCCGTGGGATCAAGATCGTGAAAGAGATCGTCGGTCAGCCATACATCATGCGTGGAGACGGTCAATGTCAGCACCCTTTCGGCGGTTGACCGAGCGATCAACCACCTTAAGCTGGGGATTAGTCCCACTGTCAGCTTCTCGGAAGACATAGGCACCGTTACGCTGACTGCATTGGTCAGCGGACGGCCATGCCTCTGACGACGCTGTAATACAGAAACCACTGTATACTTCGCTGGATGCATCGTAGTGAAGAAGAGACTTGTTGACCAAGAAGGACTCTACACGATATCTACCTGCCTTTAAAACCTCGACCAGCATGCGTTGGTAATATCCACGTACTTTACCGCCTCTCAGAAAACAACATCGGAAAAGTAAACGCCATCAAGCACGATGCCAGACCCGACAGTGGTGGACAGTGTCCGCTCCGTGTTTCTGGCGACTAGAATCCCGTTCTCTGTCCTCCTGCCCGTGTGCATCTTGATCGTGCTGCCCATCGTATACTTGGCCGCCACAACATGGTCGAGAGACCGTGCCCTGAAAAAGCTCCCGGGCACTTATGCTCCAGTGGTCCCTTCAAGACTTCCGTTTGGTAAGTCCGTGAACACCAAAAAGCCGCAGTGCATAGCTGATTCGGACGGTTGTATCGTCACAAAGGCCTGGATGTGGCCATGCGGTGTGTGTATGAGCTGGCCACCCACGGCTTCCATGAATATGTTCGAGATATTCTGGCGACCAAGCCGGGACGGACGATCGAGTTCCACATTTTAGACAAGCGCATGATAGTAACTGATAACCCGGAAAATATCAAGGAGATGATGTCTGTTCAGGTATGTCTTATTGATTCTTCCTTTGGAACACATTTTGTCGCCGAGTTATCTGACATTGAGTATAGTTTGATACCTTTGGAAAGGGCGACCTCACTCATCACATTTTCAGAAATTGCTTTCGAGGGTCAATCTTTGGATGTAGGCGACCCATTCCCGGGATACCGACTATCAGATCATACTAGTCTAACGTCTGAGCAGCAGAGGGCGCGGAGTGGGCAGCACACAGAGCCCAGTTAAAGCCGCATGTGCGTTGTCCCATTGGCCTGGAATCCCATACCTAAGTGTGGCTGATGTATATCACAGGTTGGCACAATGAGGCCTTCTGATCCCGAGAAGCTTGAAAATCATTTCCTTGAAATGCTGCAGAAGAATATTCCCGACGACGGATCTCCCGTCGAGGTGTACGATATGCTCGACATGATGCTACTGGAGACGGTGATCGACATCTTCGTTGACCCATCAAAGGATCCGGAATACAAGTACATCGACCCGAGACCATTTGTCAATGGGGTCAATGCTCTCCTCAAGATCAACACGTTCAGAGTACTCCTTGGGTACGGTCTCTCAGTTTTCTATAAATACCAGTATTGACCATGCCCTACAGGAACGTCAGCCGTCTGGTTTCGGACACCCTCGTCGCCCGAGCCTCCACGCAGGCCCTGCACGAGTACCTTGGTTCTCACGTTCGCTGGATTCGTAAACTCCAGAGTTCTAACTACAGCGAAAAGCCGAAGAAGGAGTGGACGCTTATGGAGACATTTGCAAGCGAGCCACTTCCGGACAGTGTATGTGGCCCCCATACCCACTGCGAATCAATGTAGGCTCATCCGGACTGCAGGCATACAGAAGCAAATTCGTTTCTCTGCTCTCGGCTTCAAAAGTATGAAGACCTCACCTGCTGAAATGGTTTGCTTCTGCTAACCAGCTTGTAGGACCCCGTGGGTATGATAGTGGTTTGGGTCATTTATGAGCTCGGTCGTAGACCCGAGATTGTGGACAAACTGCGCGAGGAAATCATTGCCACGTACGTTGAATGACACCGTCTTGGGATCTGCTTCTCTAACAAACAATGTATAGGATTGGAGACGATATCAATACGCTGCCTACTGATGCCCAATTGCGGAGCATGAAATACCTCCAGAACATCATCAAGGAGGCAATGCGCATGTACCATCCTTGTTCGCACCCCCAAACCCGACCTTGGGCTTCCATTCGTTAACATTTGCAGTTGGATTTAACATTCGCTGCCCCAACAAAGACACCGTTCTACCTACAGGAGGAGGTGCTAACGGGGACCAGCCTCTTCCGATCCTCCGCGAAACCTTCATCGGTCTGTTACTCACCCATCAGGCCCCCATCGGCTTTGGACACCGCTGATCTTCGCTGCAGTCGTCAACATCATGGGCCTACATCGTCGTGCAGACATTGTGGGGGCGGATACTGACGTCTTCCGTCCGGAACGGTGGGACACCTTCAAGCCCAGTCCGTGGGAATATATGCCGTTCCATCGCGGTCCGCGGAACTGTTTGGGAATGGCATTCGGACAGTATGCTATGGCATATTTGATTGTACGGCTCTACCAGCTCTACGATATCCTCCCGGCGGACAATATTGTTCAGCGCATCAAGGTCGAGATGAACACCAAAGTCTCTCACCCGGTAAATATGCGGTTTTACCCTCGCCAATCCGTCAGCAGTCCGCGGTTGCAGAAAGACGAAGTCCTTCCTTGAGAGGGATGTAGAGTGACAGGCAGCGTGCGAGTAGTCTCTGACTGTTTGGATACTCATCGTTTCGCTATTTTGCGTTTTGGTATCTTGATGCTTATTTGTATTTATCCCGAGTTCAGTAAATCAAGCAATAAATGCAGCCTCCGAATTGTTCTATTTACCCTCTGTCAAGTAGGCAATTGCGGACATCGATTAAGAAGTACCAGAGGTCAGCCTTGTAACTATAGCTCTTAGGTAGTTGTCGTGTCCGACTTACACAACAAGAGGCCAGGCCTAATATATCAACCAACGTAGTACTTACGGTAATGTCACTAGTTTATAATCTGAAGACGGTACGGTTCAATTGATGGTCCTCTGTGACGAAGGGACGGAACCGGGAATAATCATCACGAGAAAAGAACTACAAGCTGTCGATTCGAAACTATAGCTACACTGGTGGTATAGAAGTAAGCTCACATACATAACAAATGGAAAATCTCAGGTCGATTCAAAGAATACCCAACCCATCATAGTACGCTCTTCTCGACGTAGCCGCGCGCCTTGGACTCTACGATGAGTGGCTGCAAGTCCCTCTTCACTTCTGCCACCTTTTGGGCCCTGTCCCGCCGCTTCGCTTCTTCCTCCAATCTCTGCTTTTTCCGGACTTCTCCAGCCAGAATGATCTTCGACCAGGTACAGGACAATGGCACCTGCTTAACACGCAAGTCAATCATCTCTCGCGCCCAGTCACAGATGATTTGAATCAACGTGTCGATTTCGTTGGTCGTGTTTCCCGCATGGAAGACAAGGCGGATCCGCCCCTGGTCCTTGGGAACGACTGGGTAGCTGACAGGGTAGGCCTTGTAATCGGCAAGATGCAGGTGAGACGCAAGGTGATGATTGTCGCGGGCCTGAGTCCAAACGGGCACGATCTGAGTGAGGAGCTCCTTGGACTCGTAGTCCTCCGCCACGGGGATGGCCAGCAGCTTAGTGTCTTGAGCCTCCTTCCAGACGGGGTGTTTGAGAAGGGTACGGAGAAAGTATCGGACGTTGAATTGGAGCTTTTGCCTCATCTGGACAGCCAAGGGATGTCAGTATGCCAGCTTACGAGGGGGGGAGCGTCTAGGCTTACCGGTTCTGCTTGACCGTTCCGGAGGAGGTTAACGGCAGCTCTCATGCAGGCGGCGAAGGGAAATGCCGGCCCAGCAGTAAAGATGAACCCCTTCGCGTAGTTCACTAGCATATTTCGTACCGTTTCGCTTCCCAAGACGATGGCTAAAAGACTTAGTGAATCGTTCACGTATTATAGGAAAGAGATCATCATGCACCAACCTCCGTTACATCCCAGGGCTTTGCCGAATGTGTGCAAGCGGCATGCCAGTCTCTTTTCGATGCCCAGCTCACAGGCCATGCCTCGGCCGAGTGGGCCCATCAGCCCAGTACTATGGGCTTCGTCGAAGAAGACCTCGGTATTTCCCAGAGGGAAGATCTCCTGGGCGATTTTCATTATGTCCTCCACTGGGGATATATCCCCATCCATACTGTACACAGACTCAATGGCGAGGATGACTGTGCTCTTGCCCTGGGCAAGTTGCGGCTCAGATTTTCGCAGGGACAAGAGGACTTCCCGGAGGGAGTCGAGATCGTTGTGGACGAAAGGCTTCCGAATCGTCGCGCGAGACTGCTCCATTCCATCTATAATACTCGCGTGAACTAATTCGTCGTAGACGATGGCGTCTCCGCTCTGCGGTAGAACGGCGAAGATGGCACTATTGGCGTCATACCCGGAATTGAAGATGAGGCTGGTGTCTGCTCGGAAAAACTCTGCCATCTCGCGCTCGAGCTTCTCGAGGTATTGGGTGTTGCCATCCATGAGTCGAGATCCGGACTGTCCGACTTGGAAGTCTGGATTCCTGGCGAGCTCGTTGAGGAACTCGGTCTTGAGGAGGCCAGAAGAAGCCAGAGACAAGAAGTCATTGGATGAGAAGTCCGCTGTCTTCCGGGAAGCGTCCATCAAAACATGCAATCGATTTGCTTTGCGTCTCTCGTCCATGATCGCTTCGAGATTGCGATAGAAGACTGGCGCATTTTGGAAGCGATGGGCCCGGGGTTCCTGAGCGGCTAACCGCTGCACCATGATCGATTTGAACGACATCATGCCAGTGTCGACGAGATGAGGACTGAGTGTTTCTGGGGAAGTGAGAACGAGAAATGCGGTATCCACAGAGGCTTTTAGCCTCGTGGGCTTGCCTGTTTGCCATGCCAGGAGCATACGGACAGTGATAGCTTGCCGGATGGCATCCACGTGGGGATAGCTTTGCTGACAGTCCTAGACGAGGATCATTGCCCTACCTGTACAGCCTGGTACCGATTGACACATGTTTTTCCCTAAATGGGCAACGCTGACGCTCAAAGCGACATCTTAATACCGGCTATCTACGCCCAAACCCATACTATACACTGCTGCCAATTGAGGAGGAGCAGCCAAATCCACCGTAGGCTTGATTCCAGAATCAACCAGCCAGCAGGTATGACTGTGGCGTGAGGACCACAAAGTCATACGGTTAAATACTCCGTATGCAGATGCGTGACGGAGAATAACACGCCATGTTCGACCGGTGTCTAGCGTTTCGGATTGCTGACAACGGCTGACATGCCGAGGCTGCGGATATCTGCGGCGATTGATGCATAGCTTTCGAAATAAAGATATCGACGTATCTGCCACGCCCCTTCACTCAAAGCTTTGATGGCAATGCGTCTCCGACAGATCCTCCATGGCGTCCTCGAATACCACCATCGACATGGGAGAATGGCTCCCCCCACTTCCCTCCTATACCTTGACCCCGAGACCAAGTCTCATTCCGAACATCCCAGATGAGCTGCTAAAGACATTCATGGTTCCAACCCTGTATTGGATCTCATCAGGGTTCTTCCATCTTATCGACTCGCTGGACCTCTTCCCTCAATATCGGCTTCACGTACCAGAGGAGCTAGAGACGAGAAACCGCGTCACCTTATGGCAATGTATCCGACAGCTTCTGATCCAGCAAGCCATGCAGATCAGCTTAGGACTGTGGGTTGCCCTCAAGCAGCCCACTATGCCAGTAGACTACATTGGCAAGGAAGACTACGATATTGCTGTTTGGGCCCAAAGTCTGAGGCAGGCACAGAGAATAATCCCGTCGCTTCTGGCTGTCCTTGGTGTGGATTCTCTGAGTTTGGCAACGAAGCTGCCCGCGAGCCACAGTCTCTCCGGCCTCCTTTCAGGTGGCAAATATCCCTGGCTCACGCAGACTATCATGCTGGATGACACGTTACAAAGCGTCCCGGCATTCGCCCAGTGGGAGTTGTTCCTTGCCAAATTGATCTACTGGGTTATATCGCCCGCGATCAGGATGTTCATTGCCATTGCTGCCATTGACTTTTGGCAATACGCCGTACACCGGATCCTGCACACAAATAAGTGGCTGTACTGTGAGTTCTCCCGGCACATTTGAAGATGAAGCCAAAGAATCGAGGTCCTAACTAACATATATCTTCTAGCGCGTGTCCATGCTGTTCACCACCGGCTTTACGTTCCCTTCGCATTTGGAGCTCTTTACAATCATCCAGTAGAGGGGTTCCTCCTCGACACGGTGGGGGCGGTCATTGCGCAAGCTCTGGTAAAGCAATCCATCCGCGAGCGTATGTTCTTCTATTCCTTGACCACGGTAAAGACCGTGGATGACCACTCGGGCTATGCCTTCCCCTTCGACCCCCTGCAGAAACTTACCTCCAACAATACGATATTCCATGACATCCACCACCAGAGCTGGGGGATCAAACATAATTTCTCGCAGCCGTTTCTGATCTTCTGGGACCGCTATCTGGGGACTGAGTGGAAGGGTGACACTACGAAGTTGTACGAGAAGAGTGTTGAGAGGGCCAAGGCGGAGGTCCGCGAAAGACGGCAGCAAACCAAGGAACTATAATGTTGCATTTATGGATTTTATGGATTTTATGGATTCGGCTGATGTATATCCAAACTGAAGTACCAAATTCATGGGGGGATAATCGACCAGTAGACAGACCTTACTTCAAAGGCTACGGAGTACAATTGCATGACCGCTGGAGTTTCCCCATTCCTTTTTTCCTTTTGGTGACATCGTTGTAGAATTCTTGTGTTGGCTATCGCGTAAAACTGACATGGGCCCGACGATATGGCAATTTTGTTGTATGCCCCTGAATCGCGTATGGAACAAAAGATAACTAAACGGGGGCTGCACTGGGGAGCGGAACAACCCCTGAGTCCTTCCTAAGGGAACTAAAAGGGTCAGTAGCACTTCCCGATTGTTGCTTGTGCATACTGAGAAGCTCATGACCTTGTCAAATACCAGGCAAATCTACCTAGGGCAGAGTTACGCATGTTTCACCAGCATTCTCAAAAGAGTTCCAACGATCTACACGGACTAAGCCGACCCGCGTCAACCTACCCAAACCAGCCATAGCCAGGACGCTATTCACGTACTAAAAGGGACCTAACGCCGATCATGCTATCTTAGGCTTTCGTTTCACCTCTCGTGCAGACGTCAGCAAACACTAGTCAGCAGAATCGCTGGGTCAGTTGGTGTGATAACGCTTCGTCAGTACAGGTAGTATATTCCTTCCTCCTGTCAGCGTCCCACCATGTCGACCTTAGTCGCATGAAATAGACGCAATGACTGCAGATGCATTATCAGAGTGTCATTGAGACCAGCCTGCTCGGATCCGGCTGCTGACCTCTCCAAGCCCCGTGCAGTATGCAGTCGCCACGCGCCCTCTCCACACCACGTTCGTGGACTCGCAGCATGCACGTCGCCGCCGACGCCGGGAAGTCTCTGGAAGGCAGCTAGATGGCTGCTTCAGCAAATTAATCAGCGCTCGAGAGAGAATCCTGAGTCACGTGGCTCGAGATATCCGGCGTTGCCGTCTAGCTGTTTGATTGCATCGGCAAAGACTCCAGGATACAGAATGGCCTGACTATCGGGCTGGAGGCACAAGAATGTCGAAAGAACGACAGGGGACGAGATATCAGATGGCCCGATCTCCAACGACTGACACGCCTTCCTCGGCCGGGCCGGCGACGCCCAAGTCTGGTTCTATCTCGAATTCAACGGAGGTGACAGCATTACCCATATGTGGTTCTGCGGTCTCACAAATCCGATTACGGGAAGACGAGCCGGCCAGAGCCAGGACGGTGAATGATGCAGTGCACAGAAACAGCGAGGATAGCGACGTGCAGGACCCCTTTTCTCATTTTCCACCACGCGAACGACAGATCCTAAGAGACCAAGTCTCCTTGACTGAGATCAAGACCGGGTACTTGACATTATTTCGCTACGCTACGAAATGGGACCTGGTGATCATTGTGCTCAGTGGCTGCTGCGCAGTCGTAGCCGGTGTCGGCTTACCCTTGATGACGGTAAATTGATACAACCTCTTCTTCAATGCGTTCAACGGAGTCAGGCCTGACTAGAGTTGGCCGGCAGGTCCTTTTCGGCACAGTCACAAACACGTTCCGGGACTTTTTCCTAGGCAGTGTTACGCGCCCTGTGTTTGACAGCAAACTAAGTTCAGTGGTGTTATACTACGTCTACTTGAGTGTTGTGGTATTTGTAAGTAAAATCACCCAGGCACGCAGCAGCCAATGCCCAATCAACAATAGTAACCTCTTTCCGCTTTTCTACGTGCTAGGTCTCGTCCTACGTGCAGACCGTTGGCTTTCTCTACACGGGTGAACACCTTACCGCCAAAATAAGGACCAGGTACCTGACGGCCTGTATGCATCAAAATATCGGACTCTTTGATATGACAGGCACGGGCGAAATCACGACCCGCATCACAGCCGACACCAGCTTGATACAGGAAGGTATATCGGAAAAGCTTGGTATGAGCCTGACGGCCATGGCGACGTTCGTCACTGCCTTGGTTATTGGGTTCGCCTCGTTGTGGAAACTGACGCTCATCATGATCGGCGGGGTGGTAGCTATTATCATCATCATGGGGATCTGCGGTCTCTGGATTGCTAAATATCAGAAGCAAACCCTGAACGCTTATGCCGAGGGCGGGACCTTCGTGGAAGAGACGCTCAATTCCATCCAAGCCGTAACCGCATTCAACACGCAAGAAAAGCTGGCATTGCATTATGACAGGTATCTCAAAAGAGCACAGCGGTGGGACAAGCGGGCCAAGTTCACGATTGCCCTCAATATTGGGGCGATGTTTGGCACCATCTACCTCAACTACGCACTTGCATTCTGGATGGGCGGGAGATTCGTCACCACCGCGGAGACAACCGTCGGACACGTCCTGACGATTCTCATGTCAACCATGAACGGGGCTTTTGCTCTTGGTAGTATTGCTCCCAACCTTCAAGCCTTCACGACCGCTTCTTCGGCTGGGCTCAAGATCTTCAGCATGATTGATCGCTCTCCGCCAATCGACTCCGGATCTGTCACGGGACGAACCATTAGCAATGTCAGTGGTGACATAGAGTTTCGTGGCATCAGGCACGTCTACCCCTCGAGACCAGACGTTGTGGTGCTACCCGATTTCAACCTCAAGTTCCCGGCCGGTAAAATGACTGCCTTAGTGGGCTCGTCGGGATCAGGAAAGAGCACGATCGTCGCTCTCCTCGAGCGATTTTATAATCCCATTCACGGACAGATACTGCTTGATGGCGTTGATATCACCGAACTGAACGTCAAATGGCTGCGCAGTCAGATCGCTCTTGTCAGTCAGGAGCCCACCCTGTTTGGCACCACTGTGTATGAGAATATCCGCATGGGCCTTATCGGCACTGAATTTGAAAGCGTCGACGAGGAAAAGACGACAGAACTGGTCTACAACGCTGCTAGGCTTGCCAATGCCCATCACTTCATTACGAAGCTCCCGGAAGGCTACCAAACAAACGTGGGAGAGCGGGGATTTCTCCTTTCAGGTGGACAGAAACAGAGGATTGCCATCGCTCGCGCATTGGTCAGGAGCCCGAGAATCCTTCTGCTTGATGAGCCTACCTCCGCTCTGGACCTCGAATCTGAAGCCGCTTTCAACAAAGCCTTGGAAGCTGGCTCTGCTGGGAGAACCACGATTGTCATTGCGCATAGACTGACCACCGTCAGGAATGCGGACAATATTGTGCTCATGGACCACGGGCGGATTGTGGAACAGGGAACACACGAAGGCCTGCTCCAATCCCCCAACTCTACCTACCGTGGTATGGTAGAGGCGCAAAGGATCGCCCGCAGGAAAAGAATCCGACTCAGTGCCTTGGAGGACCCCTTCTGGCGGGAGCAACACGGTGACAAAGCCGAGCTAGACTTGGGCATCAACATACTTGCATCGGCTGTGGAGCCGGCTCTCCTTGAAAGAATGCCCAGTTCAGAGCAGTATTCCATTTGGGAGTTGGTGAAACTGATCTTGTCCTTCAACCGGACCGATTGGCATCTGATGTTGCTGGGGTTCGTGACTGCGGCGTTTTGTGGGATAGGAAACCCCGTCCAGTCCGTCTTCTTCGCCAAGGAGATTGTCAGCCTCGCGCTGCCTCTGTCGGAGACGGCGACGATCCTGTCAGATTCCCGGTTCTGGAGCTTAATGTACGTCGTCCTGGCCGCGGTGGTACTGGTGGCGTATTGTGTGCAGGGGCTTGCGTTCGCGGTCTGCTCCGCCAGACTCATTCGCCGCGTGCGCGACATGGCATTCCGGTCCTTACTTCGGCAGAGCATCGAATACTTTGACAAATCGGAGATTGGGACACTCACCTCGTTGTTATCCACAGAGGCTACGTTTGTCGCGGGACTCAGCGGCACCACCCTCGGTACGATCCTGACCGTCCTCACCACCTTGGTCTCTTCCATTGTCGTTTCCTGTGTGGTGGGATGGAAGTTGGCCCTGGTGTGCACTGCCACCATCCCTGTTCTATTGGGGTGCGGGTTTCTGCGCTTTGAAGTCCTTTTTCAACTAAGCAAACGAGCAAAGAGGGCGTCCCAGAGCTCTGCCAGCTATGCTTGTGAAGCCATTGCTGCCATCCGGACAGTTGCGTCTCTTACAGGCGAAAACGCCATCGTTGCCCAGTACCAGGAGCAGTTGCACACACAAGGCCGGCGATCACTCCGTCTATACTACAAAGCCGCGGTTCTCTTTGCCTTCTCTCAATCAGCCGTACTCCTGGTCATCGGTCTCGGGTTCTGGTATGGAGGGCAGTTGATTGGGTACGGGGAGTACAATCTGCTCCATTTTTTCATCTGCTTTTCTGCCATCATCTTTGGAACACAGTCAGCCGGCAGTCTATTCTCTTTTGCCCCCGATATGGGTAAAGCCAGGGCGGCAGCGGCCATCCTCAAGCAGCTTTTCGACATTGTCCCGTCAATCGATTCTTGGTCGACCAGCGGAGAGCGTCTCACCTCAATCAAGGGCGAAATCGAATTTCGTGACGTTCATTTTGCATACGCCACACGGCCACATCGCAAGGTACTCCGCGGGCTGAGTCTAACGATCAAAGCAGGCCAATGGGTTGCGCTCGTGGGCACATCGGGGTCTGGGAAAAGTACGGTGATTTCCCTGTTGGAGCGATTCTACGATCCTCAGTCAGGGGGCATCTATGTCGATGGAAGGGATATTCGACGTCTCAATGTCAGCAACTATCGATCGTTTCTCACGCTGGTCGGGCAGGAACCGACGCTCTTCCACGGCAGCATCAGAGAAAACATTCTGCAGGGTACATCGCGGACCGAAGTAACAGAGGAGGAAATCCTGAGCGTATGCAAACAGGCAAACATCTATGATTTTGTCATGTCACTTCCGTACGGAACCCTCCTTGACAGCCCCATATAACTCCTGTCCGAGCTAACGGTTTCTCTCCTCCTTCTTAGACACGGACTAGACACGATTGTCGGCAGCAAAGGCGATATGCTTTCAGGTGGTCAGAAACAACGCGTGGCCATCGCACGTGCACTCATCCGTGATCCCCGTATCCTCCTGCTTGACGAAGCTACATCGGCGCTCGATGCGGATTCAGAAACTGCGGTTCAACGGGCGCTAGAGACTGCTGCAAAAGGCAGGACGACGATCACCGTAGCCCATCGACTCAGTACCATTCAAAAAGCGGATGTCATTTACGTGTTTCATGACGGCCGCGTGGTGGAAACAGGAACGCATCAGGAGCTGATAGATCGGGGAGGGAGATATTCAGACCTTGTTTCATTGCAGCATTAAGGGCCTTGGTTTGCGCATGGGGCCTATTGATTCATGTACATAGTAGTTTGATTTGATGTCTTTCGTTTGTTGACTGTACCCTTTGTGTCATTGGGCTGCATGTAGCCCCTTGTATAACACTACTGTCATCTATAAGGCCACAATATTTGCATTGCAGATTGGTTTGGATGTGGCAACGTAACTCTGCTGTACACTACCTCTTATTTGATTCAGCTACAAAGAACACAATTGTAAGGACATGGATACAATCCAAGCTTAGGGAGCACCGACGTTCTTTACACCCTGCATTCGTAGCCTATATCGATTAGATGGAGCATCTGGTACGCGTTTTGGTGGGCGGGTCTTTGGGAGGAATCCATACGTAGAAAATCTAGCCTTCATAGGAAAATAATGATTGCCTTTTGCCATACGTTTATATATATATGAGCTCTACTGCTTGATCCCACATAGCTGCCGAACCAGTAATGGCACAATATATATTGCGCCCCATCCATACGGATAACCAAGTCCCAACACTTCAGGAGAAAGCACGATAACCACATAGCCAACAAACTACAAAGCTTAACGAAACTACAAATAGGGAACAGGATCGCGGTGAGGTTCAATTTATTCTGGTGTGTATGGTCTGGATAGAGTAGCGGGTACTAAAGACGAATGGCATATCGACAACGATCAACACAAGAAAGTACAAAACATTGAATACTGCGACACAATCAAAATCGAATAGTAACCATGGCTAAGTCAGAGGGATGTCTCATGGCGCCTTCATGGTCAAGAACGATTCACGGACATGTTCTTCGCCACCGCCGTATTTCGAGAACAAACGCTGTGCAGCAGCCTGGCCAAAGGCCTTCAGGTTCGGTAGATCGAGAATTTCCAAGACGGTAAATTCAAGCCCCATTTTGTGTCGACACCAGTTACGCAGCTCAATCGCCACGAGCGAATCCACACCCATACTGGTGATGGATCTGGAAATGTCAACATCCTCGACCGGTATCAGGAGGAATCCGTGCAGTGTCTTCCCCAGCTCTGTCGCGAGGAACTCGGCACTGCTGTCGTCCTTGAGCATGGCCGGGTTTGCTTGCGCTTCGGAGAGGAATTGACGGAGTCCCACGCCCGCTGCACCAGAATCTTCCACTTCTTCCACCTGCTCGATGTTGCGGTAGACCGACATGCGGCGGTCGCGTTTCCAGATGCACCTATACGGGAGCCGAGAAGTTAGTTTGTGGTTGTGATATATTGGTTAGTGGGGGGTGCCTACCGGTTGTTTGGTGCTTGCGAGGGTACGGTCATCCGTAGACCAATGCCGATTTGGCTGTCATTTACGAAGCCATCGGTGGAGGAACCTGGCATGGACGACAGGATGGCTACGTGCAGCGTCTCAAGCAGGTCTGTCTCTTGTAGGACATGCAGATTTGTCGCCTTGAATTGATCGAGGACCATTCTGTTCGTGCTTACGTATCCGATCTAGTGTCGCGTTGCCTGTTAGCGGATGACGAGGATCTTGGGGGACGGGTTCCTTACATCTTCGATGGGACCAATATCGAGGACAGAGGCCGCCAAACCATTGGCATGGCGGTATTGAACGAAGGCGTCCAGGAACGTGTTTGCGGAAGCGTAGTTGGCCTGTCCACGCTGTCCCACGAGACCCGAGAACGAACTGAACATAACCATGAAGTCCAACGGAATCGACTGGGTCGCTTTGTGAAGATTCCAGGTTCCGTCGACTTTGGGCTTGACAGCGGCTTCCCAGTCGCTGATGCTCATTTCGTCGAGTTTTCCGTCCTGAAGACATGGGAAGTGAGTCAGCGAGTCTTGACGAGATTCAGAGTATGGGGAATGCAGTTAGCGACGTACCCTTAAGACCATCGACATCTGAAGGATTCCAGCAAGAGGTAGTCGCGCACCCTGGATGGCGCGCTCGACATCGCTGAGGACGGAGACATTGCCCGGGAATGCCTGGACGGAGCATCCCTGAGCTTCAAGCTCTCGGAAGAATAACTGATCCTGAGTAGACTGTCCAGCAGACCGTGACAAGTAGACCAGATTTCTGGCACCGTTCTCGACCAGCCAGGTAGAAACAGCTCGACCGAGACCACCCAAGCCACCGACAAGCAGATAAGAAGCATCGGACCGGAGGTCTAGCTGTTTCTGCTTCCCAGCCGTGGGCAAAGCATCTGAGTCCTCGGGCATACAAACCACTATCTTGCCAATATGAGATCCTCTCTGCATGAATCGGAACGCATCTTGGATCTTTTCGGCGGGGAAGTAGGTCACTGGAGTGATAGGGCGAATGGATCCCTCGCTGTAGTACCGAACGCACTCTTCCAGGATCCTGGAGTCCTGTTAGCCTACGGCCATACCGTATGTGGGCTTTTACTCACTCTTGGGTGATATCCGGTCTTTCGGCACAGATCTGAGCAAAGTCCACGCCAAAGAACGCCCGGTTGGCTTCAAAAGTGTCCATATTCAGCCTGCCATGGCCGATGAAATCGCGCTTTCCGATCTCCACCATCGACCCATAAGATGCAACACACTTCCAAGATGCGTGCAACAAATCACCCGAAAGCGAGTTGAGGACAAGATCAACACCACGTCCATTGGTCGCTTTGAGGACATCGGGAAGGAAAGAGGCATCGCGCGAGCTGAAAATGTGGCTGCGAGGAATGCCGTACGTGTCCACCAGATGCTGTATCTTCTCTTCTGTTCCCACCGATGCGTAGATCTGATGCATGTTAGTTCATGTTGGTAGAGTCGGAGTATGAATAAAAATCCGGCGTACCGTGGCGCCTATCATCTGGCTGATCTGAATGGCAGCAATGCCAATACCACCACACGCAGAATGAATCAAGATGGTCTAGATAATTGACTGTCAGCATGATGAATGCATACTACTACTTGAGTAGTAATGAATCAGAGATACTTGCCTGTCCCTTTCGCAGCCGACCCAGGTGGATGACACTGTGAATCACGGTGCTATATACACAGGGCATTGTCGCCGCCTCCTCGAACGACAAGTCGGTCGGGATTTTCGCGCAAAGTGATGCTCTCGTAACGAGAGAGGTAGAGTGCGAGCCACCGGCAAACACCATGACTCGGTCTCCAACCGCAACGTTTTGGACCTCAGGACCGACCTGACGGACGATACCGGCGCACTCGCAACCCAGGCCATTGCCCTCGCTTGGGTGCCCATCAACAATACCTTGTGCAATAAGGACATCCTGCATACGCATTAGACGAGTCTTTTATACAGCATCTTGGACACAAACCTTGAAATTCATGCCCACGGCGCGAACTTCAATCTCCACTAGATCACTATCCGGGACGCGCGTGGGTTGCTGGACCCATCCAAGGGTCTCGAGGAAACCGCGTTTGGCAACCTCCAGCCTCTTGGGGACCTTGCTATCAGTACTGGTGAGAGAAAGTGTGTCGTTGACAGAGAACCAGTGGAACCGGCCAACATGGACCTTGCCATTGTCCAGGGCCCATTCATAGTCGGGGTCGTAGTCGTCAGACTTCACACGACGCTGGAAGTTTTGCAATACCTTCACGACAGCTGTGCTGGCTTCACCTCCAAGGTTGTCAAGCTCCAGAGAGGCCATATCGACGCCGAGTTCGTTTCGAACTGTGCGGGTCAGGCCAAGCGACTGCGCCCATCTCGGGTCCTTGCAATGCATTTGGATAGCTCTTGTGACCCAGAGGACACCAGACTCTGCATCGATTGCCTGGAGGAACCGCACCAGTTCCTGGAAGCGCTCTTCGGATATGTTCTCCAGGTATGGCTCTTGCAAGTCGAGCACGGAGACAATGTCCTGTCGCGGCTTCGGCGTCTCAGCCAATGTGGACCGTTCGACGACGTAGCCCTCATCTCTCAGTTTGCTCTCTACCTCGGAGACAAAAGGTGACTGCTCGGTATTGCTGCAGAGCAGTGAGATTGTTTTCTGGGTCTGGTTGTCTTCGGCAGCCACCGGGGATGAAACAAGCAGGGCGCTGGCCTGGTAGGGAGCCACATCATCATAGACCACTGTGGGCGCTCCAAATCCCACAGCTGCCATTTCCTGTGCCCATCTCTCTGGAGAAACGTACGGCTCCCAGGTACGGTCGTCTTCTTCACCCAACCACCAGCCGGGGAGAGTACCCATGATATAGTTCAACCAATTGGCAGTGGAGCACAATTCCTCAAGGAATAAGCACCCATCCGGTCGAAGAAGGCTCTTAACATTTGCAAGCGTCTCACTGAGCTTTGGTGTCGCATGAAGGACATTTGCCGCAATGATAATGTCGTAGGAGCCGGGCTCGAACCCTTGTTCGACGGGGTCTTTGGTGATATCCAACACGGAATATTCAAGATTGGAGTAGTTGGCGAACCGCTGCTTCGCCTCGACGAAAAAGCCCGCCGAGATATCGGTGTACGAATATAAGCCATACATTCGCTCTCCGTGGGAGGAAAGAAGATTGAGGACTTTTGCCGTGGTGCCTCCAGTTCCAGCACCTATCTCCAGAATCCTAAGCCAAGGTTTGGCATGGCAGTGAGCTTTGAGGAAATCCGCATAGTCCCATCGATCTCCCATGTTATACAGCTGGGCGAGGATATCATCCGCAAGCAACAGTTCCAGAGGATCTTTTTCCCCTTGGAAAATGGCCCCGAGCGCGTCAAAGATTCTTCGGAGCGCAATGGCAGCCGCTTTGGTTGGCATCGACAATATTTGCTCAGTGAGCCGGTTGATTTCGGCAACCCGCTCCTCCGAAGTCATGGCAGCAAGCTCCCGTGGACCCTCAACCAGGGCATTGTCCCCTCGTGCTGCACGATCAAGTTCCCGCTCCAGCCAAGACTGGAACTTTGTGAGGTGCGTCTCCGACGGCTGAAGCGACTTTAGCTGTGTGCTGCTCTCAATCGTGCAAAGGAGCGCCAGCCGCTCGACTGGGAGATACCATTGCCGTTGACTTCCTGCCTCGCTCTGCCGGATAAGGTCACTAGGTTTGAGGAAGTCAACATGTGGCTGCCAGTGAATGCGGCATGCTGCGTGGGGGTCGCTACCCCGAGAGGAGCGACTGTCTTCCAGAGGATGTAGCTTGAGCCCGTTGATTTCAAGGACAACCTTGCCACCAGAGGTAGCAACTCCAGTACCCATAATCATTCCCCTCGGGGTAGCGGATGCTTGTACCTCGACATCCAGCTGGCTCTCGGGTCGACCGATATACAGGCTGTCAATGGCTCTGGGCACAGAAAGCAGTTTAAGATTCCGTGGCTGTCCGTATGAGGCCGCTGCGCTGAACAGCTGGACGCACATGTCAATGGTGGACGGGTGCAAGGCGTAAAGTCCCTTCCCAGAGTGGGCAGCATTGGAAACTGAAGCATGGGCAACCATGTTGTTCGTTCCTGTGCAGATGTCGTCTAGGCCCTGGAAGCTCGGCCCGTAATTGAGGCCGACATTTCGCATCGCCTGGTACCATTTTGCGGAGGAGACGACTCTGGGCAGCGCTTGCAAAGCTGGGGCTTTCAGTTCATGGTCAGGGCCGGGCCGGACCTGACCAGAACAGTGCTTGGTCCAAGAAGCGCCGTTATACGAGGTGATTGAAAACTCGTGCCAAACGGAGTCAGCAGAGTCGGTCAGGCGCAGAGGCCTTACAGAGGTGATGATCTCGGTGGCTTGGGACTCGCTGATCACCATCGCTGAGGCAAATGTTACCTCGCGGACCGTGAAGTCTTCAGCACCCGTCAACTGTCGAATAGCCTCGCCGGCCATGGCGATATACCCTGCACCAGGGAAAATGATGTCCGAGGAGATCTGGTGGTCACGAACCCAGGGGCATTCTTCCGTTCTGAGCATGTTTCTCCATATCGGCTCCAGCCCAGAGCCATCGGTGATGCGGCTTCCAAGGATCTCGTGGTGAGGAAACTTGCGCAGACGCCATTCCTTAGAGATGCGGCTTTCATCCCAGTACGCGGCTTCGTGGTGCCAAGGGTATGGCTTCAAATCGGTGAGAACACTACCTGGAGCCATGGCGCCGAAGTCCACTGCAATGCCTCGGATGAACAGTTGTCCGACGCATTGCAAGATGCTTTGAGTGCTTCTGGTGTTCCGAACCAATGCGGAGCAATACGTCGAACTGGACGCGTTGCACGCCTTGAATATCTGTCGAAGAGGGCCTTGAAGAGCAGAGTGTGGGCCGATTTCAATGAACACCTGGTCCCCGGAGCTGTCCCTCAACAGGGCGCTGACTGCTGTCGAGAACTTGACTGGCGATTCCAAGTTTGCACGCCAGTAGGCAGGCCCCAAGAAGCCCTTCTGGTTCACCAGCTCTCCAGTGACACTGGAGTAGAACTTGGCCTCCGGCTTCTTCGCGTTAATCAACTGGTCGATCGATGCCTCATAGTCTCCTCCGATTGCCTCCATGTGGTCTGCGGTACGATGCGGTTAGTATTCACATCTTCGGCATAACTGTGATCGAAGGCTAGAATACTCACGAGAATGGTACGCCATTTCAACCTTAAGTTCTCTCGCAAAGGTGCCCGGAAGGTCCTGTTTAATACGTTCGACAACTTTTTGCACCGCCTCCTTATCACCGGACAAGGTCACACTCTCGGGGCTGTTCTCGCATGCCACAACCACCCCATCAATCAAGAAGGGCATCACGCCATCCTTTCCAAGGCCGATCGCTGCCATTGCACCTTGCTTAGTCTGCAACTTGGTGTTTAGCCCGCGGTAGAAGGCAGCAATGATTGCCTCCTCCCGGGTAATGGCATTTGCAGCATACGCAGCCGCAATCTCTCCGCTTGAGTGGCCAACGACGGCACTGGGAGTGATTCCCCACGACTGGAGAAGGTCAACAACCGCAATCTGCACAGCTGTACAAAGAGGCTGCGCAAATTCCGCTTTTCCAAATCTCGCGGTCCTGATTTTGGCAGAGGCCTCATCCTCCGTCGTAGAGCCCCCGGCCAGAAGCTCCTCTTCAATGGACCAGGACGGACGGGCTGGCAGTTGCTGCAATGTGTTGTCCAGTTGCTGGATAGTGTGCAGAACGAGGGGGTAGTGGCTTAGAAGCTCCCTACCCATACCAACCCACTGAGCCCCTTGGCCGGTGAACACAAAGTTAAGCGTCTGTTCAACATTTGGCTTCACTCCTGGGGATGCTTCAGTGAGGCTGTCACCAGTGACCAGGAATGTGCGGAAGGGCAGATGCTCTCGGCGTACACCAAGAGTGTAGGCGAGGTCGACTGTGGCATCCGGGTTTTTCTCGAGATACTCCTTCGTGTTCGCAACCAGTTGCTCCAACGACTTGGTATGGTTTGCGGAGAAAACAAGAAGCTCTTCCTTTTTCGGCGCTGCAACTGGTTGTCTGCCAAAGCCGTGGGACGCCGCCGAATCCAGAATAACCTACTTGCTGTTAGACACTGTGGTATCTAATTCCTGCACATATCGGAAGACTTACGGTAGCGTTAGCTCCACCGAGGCCGAAAGAATTGACACAGACTCTCTGGGCACGGTCTTGCGGCCAAGGAACAGCCTCCGTTGGCACTTTGAGCTTATCAAACGGAACTATGGTTTTCGATTAGCAGGCGGAAGGACAGCAGGGCTCATTCCTAGCTTACGTTTGGGGTTGGGCGTCTGGAAGTTAATGTTCGGCGGGATTGTCTGGTGCTGCAGAGCAAGCACTCCTTTTATGACACCAGTGACACCAGAGGCACCCTCGGAGTGGCCAACATTCGGTTTGCACTTTGAGGAGTCAGCTATACCGCAAATACAGACACAGCACGTTTCCCCTAAGCCTTACCGATCCAATGTATATTCCTCGTTCTCCAAACACATTGGCGACGGCCTGTGCCTCTAGAGGATCGCCTATCGACCGTCAGTACAGCCAAATGAATAGCCTGAAAGGACTCGTACCGATTGACGTTCCGGTGCCGTGACATTCAACAAATCCCATTTCGGCGTGATTTTCAAGGCCGGCTGCAGTATAGGCTGCTCGCATCAAGGCTTCATGGCTTTCTAAACTGGGATGCGAGATCCCCGGAGTTCGGCCATCACAGTTACTAGCCGTCGCCCGAATCACTGCTTGAATGGGATTGCCATCTCTGACTGCGTCACTAAGCCGCTTCACATATAACGCGTTAATGGCTTGAAAGTCTTGTTAGCTAGAAATTCGAATCTCAACTTAAAGGCAGGAGAGTGAAACCTTCTCCACGAGCATAGCCATTAGCCCGCGCATCGAATGTTTTACAAGCGGCGTCTGGCGATAGGACGCCCTGCTCGGACATCGCGATGGTCATCGTGGGCGACATAATCAGGTTGGAGCCCGCGACAATGGCAGCATTGCACTCGTTATTCGCAATGGCTTCACAAGCCATGTGCAAGGAGATCAGTGACGAGGAGCAGCCGGTCTTGATAGTCACACTAGATTTCTCGATTAGTGCACGTGCCCCGGATTGAATGGAGCTGTATCCCCAAATGCATACCTGGGGCCCTTCATGTCGTATTCATAAGAAATACGGTTTGCTAATAGGAACTGCAAAGACTGTTAGAAGGGATTGCTAACACCGACAGGGATACCGCAGGACATACATCACCATAACCGGTAACACGATACATTCCCGCATCTTGGCTGTCCTTCAGGTGAATGTCCTGCCAGTCCTCACCAAAAACACCGACGTAGCATCCAATTCTTTGGCCTCGCCAATCCGTCTCCCCAGCATTCTCGAGGACTTCTCGGCTAACCTCTAGAAGCAACCTCGCCTGTGGGTCGAGCTTTTCAGTCTCGGCCCGTGTCATCGAGAAGAATGAAGTGTCAACATGGCTTAGATCCTCCTGTAGGAAATTCCCGTACTGTGTTCGCACAGTGCCCGGCTTTCCGCTCTCGTCATAGAAAGCATCCACATTGTATCGGTCTGCAGGGACACGTACACGGCCGTCCCGCTTCTCTACTAACAGGCTCCAGAAATCAGAGGCATCCTTGACGCCGCCTGGAAGGCGCATTGCCATGCCAACAATGGCAATGCCTTCAGCGGCGGCGCCATTGACGGCACCATTTGTAGGGCCGTTGCTGAATCCGTTGGAATGGTTCGCTTTACTGTTGTGGCTGGCCCCATTGGTGACTCCGTTTGAGTGATTGCCACCGTTGGTATGGGAGTCTCCATTGGTACTACCAGGACCGGCGATCGGGTGGCTCTCGTCAACACAGTCGTTGGTGGTCATGGTGATATAGCCGGTCTATCAAAGTGATATGTGCGCGTTCGAGGGAAGTGAAAGAATAGAACCAATTTCCAGGTGAGAAAAGTTCCGAGCTGCATTAATCCTCCTTCCACCAAGACAGATATATAGCTTTCCTAATTGCTTCCGGGCCTACTCCCATGTGGCTCGGATAGCAGATACGCCCTCGCCGTCGAACAGTCATTCAATCCCCGCTTACAAACCGCGCGAGAGATATTTGTTTTTTCGCTTTAATTGTGATAAGCACCGTCTCTGCGAGGAAGCTTTCCGGCCCGGCTGATGGAGAAGAACGGAGCCAGTCAACGGGTGTTGTAGAGCGTGCACGGTGCCTGGCGAGCACCTGCCAGTTGCTCCAAGTGCGTCTTATTCCCATCACCTTTGTGCTGACTCTGTTGCCTCATGAGCGGAGTGATTCCGTGATCCGTATCTCCACCCGGTGCAGCACCTTTGACAGACCGGAGGAGATCTCCCCGCGTCATGAAACAAAGTCGAGTAATGCGCGATAAGATGTTTCAGACGCCTTAACGCTAAGCGAAAGCTCAAGTTGCTGACTGTGCAGCCCGTTATCGAAGGATCGACAGGGGATTACTGCCCGCTGACGAGACCCATTCGTTGCTGACACTCCGGATCCACTGGGCGGGGAGGTTCCTCGTCGGACCTTATGATCAGCAATGGATCCACGCCTATAGGGGGGGGACATCTTATCGACCGGGGGATTCGAAGCTAGCAGACAACGCTAAAGAGACTCGAGGATTAGGCGATATGGGAATGTCAGCAGGCCATAGTATACTACACTATACTATACCCTCGTTCGTGAGAGCGTGATCAGCGTGCCGGTCCAACTTGTCCAGTCATTATCTACAGAAATTATAGGAGACCCAGTCAGTTTCCAATGACCCTGTCAAGATACACGTGCCAAAAGCTGGACAGTGTTAGGTTGTCTCTGTTGCCTCGTCCTGACTACTCCGTATCTTCTTGACGCGTAGTCTGACTGCTAGCCAGGAAGCCCGCTGTTGCCACAAGATGACGGTGGATCAACGTGGCCCAGTAAACCACAGTTACCAGTATAAACGAAGCACCGAATGTAATTGTGTTGGGCTTGCGCGGTTGTAACACCGAAACCTTCTTGTTTAAGAAGTCATATTGTAACAAGCATTAAAGCATCATCAACGCATGCCAATTCTTCTGATGAGATAATGTCCTGCGTGCTACAACTACTTGAATCCAGTATGAGTGGTCGATAGAAAGGGGGTGTTAATATCAACGCAAGCAGGCCGTCACTTGGTCCGTTCTTCTAACCCCACAATATGCTATAACTGTGACTACACTAAATAGTTGGGCCGATATGGTCGAGTTGTCCTGATACTCTAGGCGATGGAAAATCATTAAGGAGGTGTGTGAGTATACAGCAGCAATTCCTTGGAGGCCTTATGCATGCGGCGGGCTATATATATTTAGAGGGGACTTTCAAAGTACTTTGTCCCGCTTTGGTATCTCATTGATTACATCCACGTTAACAATATAAAGAAAACTCCCATAACAGACAGTAAAAATAATTAGAATGACACAAGCAGTCATTATAGTCATGGTGCGTTTAGAGGCACGTCAGGTAAGAGGGACTATGTGCGAGCAACCTCAAAAGACAGTTCTGATTGAAACCCTCACGCAGTCCACCGTTCAAAACAGCCTGTCCAGAAGGTCTATGATCGTTTCCCTGATGTCTGACTCGGGGTTCGTCTTCATGGAGTGTAGTAATGTCAGGGCCAGGACGGTAGCATCTTCTGTTTGTGGACTGGATGCCCCAGCGAGCTCCGTAAACAGAGCCCATAGATTCGGAGCCTTGGGATATGCGGTCAGCTAAGGATCATCATATTGACTGTTACGGCACACAGAATGCTGCGCCATCTTCGTGGCCCACGCTGACACCTGCACGTACCTTGTTCTGATAGAGTCTCTGTAATTCGCCAAGGGATTGTCCCTTCCCCATGGTCCCATGCATGCTGAGACCACTGTCTCTCTGTACCCGATCCAGCTCAGCAACATAAATATCCTCCGCTGCCTCGACAACCTGCTCTTGGAATCCGCGGGCCTCCCACCGCGTCCACTCCCGCGAGTGTTTGTGGAGACTTTGCAACACCGAACGAAGCCGTTTCGCACGGCTGACCTTCTGTGCACACTCTGCCGTTGAATTCTTGGAAAAGGACGAGGTGTAATAACCAGACACCATAGCATCAAAGCTTTCAAACCCCGCCCGCCGCACATGGTCCAGCACGTACTGATACCGCAGTGACAAACTGTCACTATCCAACGTGGTTGGGGATTCCGTCTGTCTTCTTATTAGCAACATGATGCCACGCCAGGTAAATTGAAGGGATCACACTTGTGTGCCATAGCAACCGTCTTGCTGCGTTCGTACATTTGATATGCGATGTCCAGCACCGTTCGAACCGGCTACCCAGGCACGGTTTGCCACCGGCGAGAAGCCACGGTTCGTCTCCAGTAGGCTCTGTGGCGTGGCGAGCTGATTCGCGGTCGTCACGGGAATTGGAGGGGGGGAATATAGTGGCATGTCTGGTGGGGTGTGGAACGGTTGACCCAAGCCACAGTATGTCCAGCGGGGGGTGTTCTCTGTACGCGATCAGGGCAAGGTAAGTCTCCTGCTACTGCCTCGGGTGAGTCTTGGTGGATAATGCAAGTACCTGTTGGATTTGGCATCGACGAACTCTGAGCCGATGATGAACACTGCGTCTGCGGTCTCTGGTGTACAGTCAAGGGCGATTCCAGGCTGGAGGGATAGGTACCCAAGTCCTTGAGAAGAGCATTGTCCAGCATCATCTCATTCCCGACGTGCGCGTCCATGTGCGATTGGCAGAGTAAAGGGCTATCCCTGGGAGCCAGACTCCCACTGACCGTATCTTCCTTGCTTATGGGAAGATTGCTGGACGAGTCTTGATTCAGAAAGTTGCTGTTCCCAGGTGGGGTGTTGAACGTCGGCAATGCACTACTTGGTTGTTTTTCTTCATTGGAGCCATATCTTAGCATGTTTTCCTTTGCTCTCCGGCCTATGAAACGGAGGAGGGACGGCAGTCAGACAAGTACAGCTGATGGGACAGGGAACATCCAGCGGCTCACGTACGGTGATTCCTTTGCGCGATGCGATTCTGCATCCGTCTCTTCTCGATTGGGTCCATTCTCGGAGAATTGGTCATCTTGGATGTGAAGAGCTCTGAAGAAGCAATCATCTGATGGTTGAGTAGCAAGATATCAGAGGACATTTGAACCGTGGAGTCTGAATCTATATAATGATCTGCGATATTAAACGGTGAACGTCAGGACCAATACGTCTTGATCAACGGCCCCCCTTTCACCCCCGGAATGTCCACCTGCCTGCGTATACGAGCCAAGTCGGCAAGCAATGCTTGTCCGACGGAAGCTCTCAATCGTGTGGCCAGTGGGTCCGGTAAGCCATGCTATCCGCAGGGCACGAAAGCTTGAACAGTTGGCTCGAAGCCAGAAACGCTCTGGATTCCTTTGAGTTGATCTACGAGCCAGCCATTGTTTCATGTCAGAGGGGAACTCCAGGCGGCGTCGGACGATCCCCGAGAGCACGAGCATGAAAGACATATGGAGAGTCCATGCTGTTTCAGTCTGTTATGCAAGTAGGTTGAGTGTGATGGAACTGGCCTACACGTGGTCGCTTTTGCCGGGGATTTGACCAGGCCTATAGGGGCTGGTAAACGAACAGGGTCGCGAACTGCTCCTCGCCCTTGGAATGTCGGACATTCGCCAATCACCAGTCAGTCCCTTCCAGAAGGGAACTAGACAGCTAGTGACAGGCCGGTTGGACTTCAAGATTGGAGCTTACGTATTGGCCATGCGGAACGGGTATCTAACCACGCCGCTGATCCGCGCTGATCCGCGCTCCCCAAATGGAGTAGACTACGATGGAGATGATGGGGACGTCTTAGCTAGGCTGCAGCGATCATCTATGGAATCATCGATGCAGGGTTTAGCAACGTGGCATGCTACTAGAAGATACTGTATGTACGGAGAATGGTGGAATCTTCAGATAAGCGGCTACTCCGTAGGCGCATAAGGTCCCTGTCAATAAGACTGCTTATTATAACAAGCTCAGTGGCAAATAATTGCTCCATGGGCTTACTGAAGGCTAATACTATATCCGGCGGGAGAAACCTGAGCGGCGAACAGGGCACACAGTTCAGCAACGTGCTCGAGCACTTCCGCGGACGCCATCGAGGAAACGAATTGCGCCAAATTAGGAGGAATAGACTGACCTGTCATAATTAACGTGGAACTGGCACATAGGTAAATACTACGTATTGTAGACATAATTTATTATGTCTGCATTCCACTTCTTCTGTCGACCATATCTTCGTCGCCGTGTAGATGTCTAGATAGGGGCTGGGTGCAAGACAAAGTAAGATCCGCAGCACTATGGAAATTAGTCCTATATTAATGACAAGGGTGTGTCATTATGCTTTAAACTTGTCTCATGAGAGTCCCTCCACCATTACGTCTACCCGGGAGGATGTGCATCCCTGCAGTTCTGGTCATCCACGCTGCTTTGCCGTTCTGAGTGGACAGAATCCGGAGTACAACCTCGTGGCAGCATCCTCTAAGGGAGATCGACATAAGGCTGATCCGATCGTCATGCCAGTGAAGCATAATTCTCCGAAAAGGCGCCGACAGGACAATTTGATAGGAAACGCCTTCCGCTCCGAGCCATGATTGTCTAAGCGGGGATAGATTGCCTGCTTTAAAATTACGCATTATAACTACTTCGCTTTAGATAGTGGAGCCTAGGAGCTCCCAGGAGTGTAAGGATCCTTTCCCACGTGCTCCTAGGAGTCTGGATGCGATGGGCCACATGGTCGCTGATCAATCCTATATTATGATGAAGTAAATCATATTGTGTTATCTATCTGCGATAAATCCAGCCAACGATGATTCTGATGGGAAGTGAAGTTGCTGCAGTGCCATCAGGGAGAGCCTAATTCTCCCATATCAAACCCGTTCTGAATTATGTCTGGGAAGCGCGCGCGTAATTGATTCTCTCTTAATAGCTTGGCCAGTAGGGTTGCTGCCAATATACCAGTCTGCCGTCCCGCGTCCTCCAGGACATTGATCATACACCCATCAATTCCGTCGACGTGATCGAACAGGCCAATTTTAATGCCGATGTGAATGACAACGTAGAAAGGCCAGATGAGCAGCTTTGAACCCGCAAGGGTCGATTTGGACGCCTGTTCGCTCCCTTTGGGCATTGAAGATGACCCCTGTGTCCAACCCAGGGGTTGCGGCGCGCTGAAAAGGATATCGTCAATTGCCTGTAGCAAAGTGCCAAGCGAGGCCTCGAACAGGCCGGTGCAATAAGAAGTCAGGAACAAAGGAGGGATGGACGAAAACCCCTTGAGCATCTGCGCCCTTATCAGTTGGTGTAGGAGGCAGCGACCGATGCGTAGACTGTTCCACGCATGAAGCGCGCCGACGCCCGGATAAAGATGGTAGGTCCCTTTGTGAAACCTGGGATCGAGGCTATCCGAGCAGGTTGTGTAGGGCATTTCTATCCACAGACGTGTCTCGATCTCCTTGAGCTCCAGGTCTATGTCCAGAGCTTTCCGTAGGACTTGGGCCGGGTTATTGATGCGTTTGAGCACAACCATTGAGCGCAGCTGGGCCACCTTAATGGTCGCGTCGCTTATCTGCCAGAAGATGGATTTCGTGTCAAGGTATTGTGCGCACTGTTCTCGGAGATCAACAATATGCTGAGGCACGGGTATCCCGTTCTGTATACAGTTGGACGTGAGAGTCTGGCAGAATTGTTCGAACAGCTGCAACCCGGTTTGGTAGGTAAGCTGCCGCCTTCCACGCAATTGGACCAAGAGTGCGGCTCCGTTTACATGCTGTGTCCAGACATCTAGGAACCCGCTGTCCGAGCAGTTGATATGCTCGAATAAGTTCAGGAGCATGACAGCCAGCAGGGTTGTATCGTTGCTTGCTTCAGACGGTATTCGAAGGGCGTTATTGACACCCCTCAATGCCGCAATATATTCTCGTCTTGCTCGTGCCATGATATGTGTGTTCTGTTGCATGTTGGCTACACTGGCCAGGCCAACTGCTTCGATACAAGTCGAGACTATGCGGTTGGCGCTGTTGTCCCAAAGAACCGTACCCGCATAATCAAAGAATGCGGGACATGGCACGCCAGAGTCATCCGCATGATGAAACTGTGCATACAGTCGGAAGAACACTGTGGTTCCAAGATCTTGCAATTTGGCGGGGATTGAAGGTACCAGGACCAGGGGATGTGGCATGTCAACTGGGTCCCGGTCCGGTGAAGTGCAGCGGGACGTTGAACCAGATCGCCGAAGTTTCCCGGCAGCGATTGACGGACCATCCCCCCCAATTGCGGGCGGGGTATCGTTCTTCACAGGTCGATCACCATTCGGGGTGTCGGTTATAGATTGCCTCCGGTTGCTAGCCGCGACAACCTTTCTTCGTGCCCATTGGGTCTGGTCTTTGAACAGGCAGTCGATATAGTCTCGGTATCCGGGGCATGGTTTTCTTGACCTTGCGCATTGGCGGCAACCCCGGGGGTTTTGGTCACACTACCGTTGTCAGTGAGCGCCGGTGCAACACATCTGCCATTGACATACTCCGATTTTTCGCCGGCGGCAAGCTATGCATGCTTTGGACGGTGGTCCACAGTATACTACGGCGCAGTTAGTGGTCAGGGGGTGGCTTTCAATCGACTAGGATGGTCTGCAAAAACTCACCCATCTTGGCCGCCCAGCTCTATAGACCTGAATCACCATCACAGGAGCATGCTTCAGGATTATGGGGTATATGGATAGGCTTGCAGAAGATGGGGTGGATGAGAGGCGCAGCGCGGCTCCTGCAACGAATTGCTTCTGCCTGGGGCCGACACACCGTGCTGATCTTTCTGTCTGATATGTCCGCGCGTCCACATATTATCACGCAACGATCGACTTTTCCATTCTGTCCTGGGAAGTGATTTGCAGGCGCCAACTCGGTCAGCGTTCGCTTGGACTAAGGTCATCTGAAAATCTTAGCTCACTATAGGGTGAATTATTGTAACTCAGTTGATATTGAGCCGGGGGGTTTAATAATAGATCCACCTGCAACTTGACGCCGCTCTCCCCTCTGATACCCCCGTGCTGACGGTAGGGAATTGTCCAGACTCCTATGAGGGCAGAGTGTAGGCATACCCCGTTCCCAGGGGGGTTTTGACTAGGGAGATAGAGATGCCCTTTTGAAGACGACAGAAGGGAAAGCGCCTTCCCCATTTAGGTTAGCGTCAGCTAAGCAAAGGCTAAGCAACAGACTAACTGCATCGGGTCTGTAGAGCGAACATTGTGAGTCACTGATTGGAGAGTGCCAGCGGCTGCCAACAGGTAGGTAAATGTAAGTATATGCCTCCCTTTAGTACGGCCAGTAGGTAGGCAGCGCTGTCTTGTTCGCGCTACAGTCCGAAACAAGTCATTGCAGCCTCGTTGCATATTTCCTGCTGCAGTGCGTTGAATGTGGCAGTGTTCTCTCTCGATATTCGCGAGGAATCTACAGGTACATAAAAGCCGAACGCGCACCTGGGGTAATCCATATCAGTCAAGCCAAATACCCCCTTCATGTACCTTCCGTATCCTTGATTCAATAATTGATCCCGTTCTCGGCATGGCAGTAAATTACCGACATGGCCTGTCTATCCTCGAACTTATTTTCTATGTCCCTGTCGTCTTCGTGAGCTTATGGATGGCATTCCGCCATGGCTTCACCCGTAGCGCCGGCTGGATCTTCTTCACCGTCTTCGCCCTTCTCAAAGTCATCGGAGCATGTTGCTACCTCGACACAATCCAAAATCCCGACAGCAAAACCCTCTACACTACCTGGGCCGTGTGCACCTCGATCGGCCTGGGCCCTCTGATCCAAGCCTGCATCAGCCTGCTCTCCAGAGCGTACGACGGCCCCCATCTCCAGAAGACCCGACCCGGCTAACTTCTTATGAACAGGAACAACTCCATTGGGCGAGTCAAAGGCCAGGGCATCACTCCTTTCTTTTTCAGGATCCCTGGCGCCGCCACTATTGTCGGCATTGTCTTCAGCATTATCGGCGCCACCAAGGCTAAGAACCTCATTGCGAACATGGCGACCTCGGATACCAAGATCGGACTCATCCTTTTCCTCGCCGCCTGGGGAGGTCTCGGCCTTCTGCAACTCCTCCTCATGTCAAAAATAGGCAGCATGGAGATGGGCGAGCGCCGTCTCCTTGTCGCCGTGGGACTGTCTCTCCCACTCATTCTGGTCCGGTTGGTGTATTCCTTTGTATGGATCTTCGGGCAGAACTCCGATTTTAGCATGTTTACGGGCAATGTGACGATTTACCTTGTCATGGTGGTGTTGGAGCAGATCGCCGTCGTGGCGGTTTGTCTGGGGGTGGGGGTGACGTTGAAGCAGAGAAACTAGTTAGGCAGAAGAGCCTGACCTAGGACATGACGAGCCACGCAGGTAATCACGCAGACTGAAACCGTGGCGGTCAGGGCATCTTGGTAATGCGAGGAACAGTTGAGAGTCGTGTTCGTCTTCGAGTCTAGAAATAAGGGTATGCCTAAACCTCCAAGCTCCCATGTACTCTAAATTGCTTCCGTCTGGATCTCCTCCACCATGGAACGCAAGTCGGCCAGGGTTGGACGGTCCTGCGGCCTCGAACGCATGCAAGCTTCGACAATGCCCTGGAGCGGAGGTGGAACAGGCCATTCGACGAAGGGCGTGATCGCCCCATTTGCGTAAACCATGCTTTTGATACAGTCTCCAATGTCATATATATCGGATCTAGTAGTCCAACCGGACTCCTCCAGATCTTCTTAGAAGGCAACCTTGAGCGCTAACCGCCGTCCTTAGTGGCTTTCGAGATCGCAGATAACTAGGCGCTCTCCGTTGTCCGAAAAGAGAATATTATCGGCGCGTAAGTCGCGGTGGACGATGCTAATCGAGTGAAGAAAATCCAAGGAATTAATGAGTTGCAAAATCCAGCTCTTGTAAACGGCCAACGCTGGAAGTCCAGTTCGAGGATTGGTCGACCACCAGTGGGATAAAGATTGGTAGTAACGCGACGGTGTTCATACTCGACTCGGAGACGGAGCACTTTTCTGCTAAACGGGCCGTTAGCTTGAGTCTTATTAGCCATAGCCTAGTTACCTAGTGGTCGGCGTTGATTCCAAGTAAGAAAATACGGACAGTACTGGTATTTGGGTTACTAGCTAGATAATGTTATAGACGGGTAGATGAGTTAGACCCGGGGGGAAGTAATCTATATACAAGTGATGCAGCGAAAAATAACAGGAATCCTTAACAGTACAGGGCAGTTCTACCCCCAAATAGAAGAGACCCTGTAAGACTAACAATTGGCCCTGTACCGTTAAGGATTCCCAAAACAAAAGGCGGGGAACCCTTTGCGTCGCACCAACTAGTACGGCGTCACAAGGAGGGTGATTAGGCATCCACGTAGCCTAACAGTATTTTCTATCCTTGAAATCCATGCAATTGTAAGTGTATCAGCCGTCCTAATCGATAGCGTTATAGAGACCGTAAATCCTAGCGATCCAGCCGTCGATTAAATATATATATAGGTGTTAGGTTAGAGCCGGACTTCAGCCTCATTGAGTATGGCAACAGCTGCTTTAATATTTGAAGCAGGGCTGGGCACAGAGTACAGTAGATCAGACCTTGTATTGAAGAGTTTCACAGGCCCCGATCGTGGCCTTTGTGCTGAAAAAGGGCTTCTCTGCCTCGCAGGAACCCGGCTTTGTCTGGGAGTTTGCCGTCGACCTACGCACGAGGTTTGAGTACATTATGCGGGTTATTGCGTGGCGGCATCCGTGTATGTCTGAAAACGCGGGCGACGGCTCCAGCAGTGTGGGCTATGCGCAGAACGATGTACTCTGGTTTGATGGCTTGAGCGAAAACTGGGGGTTTGAAAGGGAAGTCGGATTCCGGGGCGAGGAGGGGTTCAATGCGCTGGCTACACGCCTGTATGCTGTTCCCGAGTCTGAGGTATATAAGAGAGTGTATAGAATGCTCTGGCGGTTGTTGAGCCAGTCCAGGATGCAGAAAATTACGCTGGGAAGACCTTCACCAAGACGCCAGCTCAGGGGCTTCTCGAATATGGAGGCGAACAATGGGAAGGATATTGAGCCCGGGACGTTTGCGGACCTACTTCGGTACGGGACGCATTTTCCGCAGAAGGGTGATCAGATTCGAAATGTGAAGAGCGAGAAACCTGCGGACACTTTGCGGACAGGACTTCTTGAGCCTCGATGGGTTCCTTGATGAGGGCTGAAGTACCAAGTTAAGAGGGCGTGGATCTTGTCTTGACAAGTCTGGAGTCAAGAATGCGTATCCTCTGCCGGCCAAATATCGGACAATGAGCAGTCTCTATGCAAATTACATTCTATAAGGGAGTACTGTATTAATATACGCGAACTTATTTCAGCGTTAAAGTGTCATTATGCGTCGTTGTCCTTGCTCCCCCAGGTCGGTTCATCCTTCCAGCCCGAATCACCAATCGCAGCTCTCCGCCAGGAGCGCCGCAAGTTCCTCCAGATACTTCTTATCCGTCTCATCGAACCCATCCGGTTCCGTACAATCGATATCGATAATCGCCACGGTCTAATACGTTAGCCTCGCCAAATCCACCGGGGATTCAAGGACGTACTTCACCGCCCGCCAGGATAGGCACCACGATCTCGCTCCGACTGCTCGCATCACACGCGATATGACCAGGGAAATTCAGCACATCCGGAACGACGACGGTCTCGCGCTTCTGGGCGGCGGTCCCGCAGACTCCGCGGCCGAACCGGATCTCTTGGCAGGCCGGACGGCCTTGGAAGGGGCCAAGCAGGAGGATATCATCTTTCTTCGGGGGCTCTTGTGAGGTCGAGGAGAGGACGGGGAATTTATCTTGGCGGATATAGAACCCGGCCCAGTTGACGGAGGAGGACGGCGAGGGAAGGGCGGCGTAGGCGTGCCAGAGCAGTGAGGCGACGTTGGAGAAGTTACTATTGATTGTCAGGTCTGCAGGGTGTCTAGGGAGCATCCGTGAGTTACCTGACCTGCGTGTTGTTAGCACTACTTGCATGCTTCTATGTCAATTGCGTTATGCACCTACCCAGTTGCGCTGCCCGGTCACAAGTCCCTTGGCTTGCTCGAGCACCTGCGTATAGATCTCGGCTTTGGAGCCGGAGCCGCCGAAGTAGGAGGAGTCGGCGTGAGGCTACCATGCGGTTAGGCTGTGGAATTGGGTGTTTGGAGAATAGCATACCATGGTGTGAGTGTCTGTCTCTATGGGAGTAGTTATCTTGCGAGAAGACTTTGCGCGCAAAAGATGAAAATGAAGTGGGGGCGTGCGGGGAGATTTTATGTCATCTCCGCAGCAAATTCCACCATCATCATCATGTAGAATGCCAGAGATATCTACAAGTATGTTCGATAGATGGAATTGATATTCCACCTGGGATGGTCTGGTAGTATCGAAGGGATCCTATCATCGCGTCAAACTACTCGTTTGGTCACTGGTGCGACAAGTCTTGGTCTGCAGGATCGTTCTCGTCGGCAGTGCCGACGCCGGAATATATAAGCGTCATGGAGGTAACTCCACACATTACTGCGGACAAACATCCTCATTCTAAGAACCATCATGTATTTGAACATCATCCCCCTTTCTCTACCCCTCCTGTCAACTGCCCTCGCGAGAGACATTGTCTTTCCCCCAATTGCCGCAGTCCAAGGCTCTAGCCAGTTGCCGCTCTCCCACGATGATCCCGTCGATATCACCACCAACAGCCAATACAACGGGTTGACCACTTTCGCCCACCTGCCATATGTCAACTGTTTTGTAGACGAGGAAAGCGACTCTACTCCCTACGACATCGCCTTTCTGGGCGCCCCCTTCGACACGGTATATCCTTTCCGTAGATCCGCGCGCTCTGATAAGAAGCCCAACTAAGATCCGATATGATAGGCAGTGACCGCCCGCCCCGGCGCCCGCTTCGGACCAGGCGGCATCCGACTGGGCTCGCGGCGTCTTGGAGGCTGGAGCGTGTACACCGGGGAAAATGTCTTTGCGAGCTGGGCAAAGCTGGTGGATTGCGGTGATGCGCCGTTGACCTGGCTGGATAATACGGTTGCGCTGAAGCAGCTCGACTTGGCGCATAAGGTGGGCGAACTGTTTCCTCGGGCGGGTGGAATGGAGTATCGAATTCCTAACGATCATGGACTTTGCAGGTGGTGTCGTCGCGCCGCACAAATGATACTCGGGCTGGGAAGACTCCTCGCATCATTACCCTGGGCGGCGATCATACCACCACCCTGTCGGCGCTGCGGTCGACCTATGAGCACTGGGGACCGGTTTCTGTGATTCATTTTGATAGCCATATCGGTATGGTTTTGATCCTTCGATAGAGCCCGACTGACCGGCTGCATGTGCAGATACTTGGGATCCGAAGGTCCTCGGGGGCGGAATCTCTCACTATGCGTATGTATAGGCAGTTGGAGAGGTGTTAGACGGTAACTCATATACTACGCAGGGGCGTCAACCACGGAACATTTCTCCATCTAGCCCATGAAGAGGTACCTCTGCACGACCCTTGTTGTGTCCATCGGAGACTAATGAACAGGGCCTGATTCGCAACACGTCGATCCATGTCGGCATTCGCGCGCCCGTCGTTCGCCCCAAAGGCGATATCCGCAACGACCTGCGCTGTGGCTTCGAAATTATCAAGGCCCGCGACCTCGACCGTCTTGGGGTCAGTGGCGTCGTCGAGCAGATTAAGGAGCGCGTTGGGAACAGCAAGGTATATATCTCTGTCGACATTGATGTTCTTGATCCTGCCTACGCGCCGGGTAAGTGTCTTCCTCTCGCCTAATATATCCAAAATAAAATCGACTAAGAGGCCATGTAGCAACCGGGACAGCTGAGCCGGGTGGCTTTACTACTCGGGAGCTTTTGTCAATTCTCGATGCCCTCCGTGGTCTGCCTGTGATCGGGGCGGACGTGGTCGAGGTCTCGCCGATCTATGACACCAGCGCAGAAACGACGACGCTGGCGGCAGCCGAGGTAGCTCATTCTCTGCTGGCGTTGATGGTCGCGGTTCCTGTTTCTTCGGAGTAGCTCGGTATATAGGGGCTATCTTGGTGCTCAACCAGGTATATTACAGCGTTCTATAGTCATAGTCCGTACGTCACCATGGACATATCCGACCCGAATAAAGACTGCGAGGAGTACACGCGGAGATTTTATGACTTCATAGCCACTGACGGCGACTCAGCCAGCCCCAGGCGCAGCTGAAGCCGAATCACACCTGTGGGCCGAGTAATCCCGCCCCTACGGAGTACACTAGCTAGCTAGCTAGCTAGCTAACACTACAAGGGTCTCTGACTCGTTGTTTACCTCCACTTCACTTACGGAAATAAGAGGAAATTACGCATGCAAAGAATTGATGAAAATCCACAAAATTCCTTCATGGTCTGACTCGCATCTCCATGGAGCCCCGTATACCGGCGATGTGGATTGTTCCCGCCAGGCGCACCACAATTCAACGGTGCGAACCTGAAGAAGATGGGTCTTATTGGGTAACTAGTGATTCCGATCCGTTGTATTCTGGGAGTGATGGAGTTGAATCTCATTCAAAACCACGGGATGGACGTATGCTCGCTCTGGCCCTCGTATACCGGGAAAGAGTACATGCAAGCCAGAGGAGAAATGAACAGGGACCAGGGTATATGCTCAGCCCGGAGTACTCCGTATGTCCAGGAACAAGCTAACCCCTTTTATTACGTGGTATTATACTCTTCTCGGACAGGGGTCTGGCTATCGCGCATCATTCCCAAAGGACGGGGACCGGCCTTTGCTCAAAACCAGATCTGAATTCGCTAAATCGGCGCACGTTCCATGGCCCCCAGCACTGACCAATCGCTGCAGAATTTTCATCGCGATTCAGCACCACGTTTTGTATGCAGGGGCAGGTTGGGGTGTTCTTGGCTGTCGGAATGATCGATATATGCATGCATCTTGCTTTAGCCAGGTCGATACCTGGTCCAATGTCCAGCCAACCTCACCATACTACCTGTAAGCCATCCAGCCTATATTGAATGATGACCCCATAAAAAGACATGGTCCATGCCCCTACGCGACCTGCACCGCCGGTACCGCGGGAACCTTCTCCTTCGCGCTTTATCCAGATCGGCGATAGTCTCAACGAGGCCCCAATCCGTGCAACCATGCGACGAAAACCAGACTATCGGCAATAGTGTGGCCTTAATCGTACATCCCGAGCCTCGGTGCTATCTGATGCTCCGTTCTGATCCCAAAAGATGCTTGCTCCTCTATCTCGGGGTCAGTCCGTGGATGTTATAGCCCAGGCCCTTACTCTGTAGGGTAGGAGTTTGCTGAAAGAGACCAGGGGAAGATGAACTAGTTGATACACTGAAGATCCGACGAGTCGGTTCTGGATCGATCAGCGGGCTTCCTTGGAAGAGATCATGATGAAGACTTGGTGATCCTTCTGGGGTGTGGTCCGTTCTTTGGACCCAATGCTCCGGCTTTCTGCAGCTGATATAGACCCTTGCACAAAGGCATTGACCTTGATCTGTCCAGCTCCAACGTCGTGACAAATACATCGCCTGTCACGACCGCCGGCGGAGGCATAACGGCAACATTGCATTGCTCCCATCACATGGCGCTAAATAAGATTATTTTCCGCGATCATCGCCAGCCGGCAGGATCTTAGCGGCCCCAGTGGGCCCGGACTAAGAGGCCATCGAGGCAATCAGAACGCCGGCTGAATCGATAGTTCCGATGATCGAGATGGTTCCCACGAGCGATTCCCAATCGATGGAGCCCTGCCACGAGATGTATTCCAAATCGTGGTCCCCACGTCTCCCAATCGCACGGCGCAGAGCCCGGTGGACAGGGATCTCCCCAGCTCCATCCTCATGGCTTCGAGTCAGGAACATGCGCTTACCCTCCCAGCTAATGTACGCCAGCACGCTCCAGCGCGGACGCAGCTAGTCCTTTAAGTTGCTCGTGGCCCCCCCTCGACGCCGCCCAGCTGGGTCCCCTTCCTTTCTCCATGCGGTTGTTTGCTGGCAGCCTCTATCCAACTTCACCACACTCCTTCAACGTCGCTTCTGGGTTCTTTTCGCAGCACAGACAACACCGTCATCATGGGGTCGGAGATGGGTGTCACCCCCGATTCCAAGCCGCAGGCCCAGTATACCCCCGTCAGCATCTTCTGGGCCTGCTGGTGTGCAGTCTGGACGACCGCCGTGCTGTCCGGCATGGCCTTCCTCATTATTCGCCGTGATTCGCCCGTCATTCGCATCCGGGGCCTCTGGCTATCGCTCGCGGCCGTCTTGTTTCTGCATGCGTACTGGGCGCCGGTTCAGTTCGGTGTTATGATCGGGGCCATCATGCCTGGCGACGCCCAGTACTGGATCATGGGTACCTATCTGCCCATCGGCATCGCCTTGTTCCACGCGTCCAACGCCCGCTTCCTGCACGTCGCCAAGCTCCAGAAGAAATATGTCCGCCCTGGTAGCAGCTATGATGACATGCCCGCGCACATGCAGCGTCGGCCTGGGTTGATTGTTCGCTTCAAGCGTCTCGACTATACCAACAAGACGCTCGTTGTTGTCGCTATTGCTATTGTTATTCAGGTATGCATCCCTCAGCTGTGTGGAAGGGTTATGTCTAACGTGTGCAGCTGTTCCTTACAATCCTTATGTGGTTGATCTCGCGCAAGTGGCATCCCTCGTGGGGTATCCCCGGCACAGAGGTGCATGGAACCAAGATGCAGCAGTTGTCGGCCATGGGGGCCGGCTGGGAATGGTAGGTATCGCCGTCAATGAGACCTGTCACGTATGCTAATCACCGCAGGTGGGCTACCATCGTCGGACAGTTCATCTGGGCGTGGATCGTCGCCCCCATCGTTCTGTGGAAGGCTCGCCACATCCAGGACACCCAGGGCTGGCGCGTCCAGACCATGGCCTGTGTCATTGCCAAGTGAGTCCCACGCAGAAAAACAAACGTGCACTACTAACGCGTGGCAGCCTTCCCGCTACCCCCATGTGGCTCATCGCGGTCTACGTGCCCGGCTTTGAGAAGGTCAATGCGGTCTGGTTGCCTCCGCAATGGTAAGCACCCAGCTGCCTCTTTTACGCCAGTCACCGCTAACATATCCAGGATCTGCCTGTCCATCATCGTCATGGAGATCTTCACCATCTTCCTCCCCTGCTGGGAGGTGATTCGGCACCAGTCGCTGCGCAAGGAGACGCTCGAGACGATCGCTGAGTGGGAGGCCAAGACCAAGGGCAAGGGGTCCGAGGCGAAGTCGGTCAGCGACGCGACGACGATGATCGACTCGATGATCTCGGGCTTCAAGTCGACCAACGCCTCCATCGACAGCAAGAGCTCGCGCGCCAGCATCCTGACCATGGGCGCGCTGGAGCACGTCCTCGAGCGCAACCCCACGCCGCTGCTCGAGTTCTCCGCGCTGCACGACTTCTCCGGCGAGAACATCGCCTTCCTGACCAGCGTCGCCGAGTGGAAGAGCAGCCTGCCCAAGCCCATCCGCGACGGCACCGCGTCCCCCGACGACCCCAACACCCGCGAGCTCATCCGCGAGCGCTTCAACCGCGCCCTGCAGATCTACACCGAGTACATCAGCGTCCGCCACGCCGAGTTCCCCGTCAACATCTCGTCGCAGGACCTGCGCCGGCTGGAGGGCATCTTCGACGCCGCCGCCCAGACCTGCTACGGCAACCAGGTCGAGGCCGACCCGGCTACCCCCTTCGACAAGTTCACCTTCGACCCGCCCTCGCCGCGCCACTCGGAGAGCTCGGAGCAGCCCATCAAGCAACCGGCGTCCGCGCCGAAGTACTGGGGCGAGGTGCCCGAGAGCTTTAATGCGACCGTGTTTGACGCCGCCGAAGAGAGCATCAAGTATCTCGTGCTCACCAACACGTGGCCCAAGTTTATCAAGAACCGCCGTCTGTCGGCGGAGTCTGCCAATACCCTCAAGCCGGAGGAATACGAAATGGCGTAGGTCGCCCCCTAATTGGATCTAATGTCGAGGTGTACTGTATATACTACCCTGGAAGCGGTTGGATGTCTGGTTTTCATATACCCTTAAGCGATGTACGGATAATTCCCTAATGTGTATAGTCTTTCTTCTGTTAATGACACTCTTTTCGAATCCCCAAGTGAAGTGGTAAAGGTCCACCAGTAGAGGCTAGTGTTTGATGTCTGACTATCACCTCCTGACTACCTGTGAAGAGAAGTGGAGTCCAGCCTTGCACTTATTTGGTCAGAGAGTCCACTAAGATGATCTTCCACCGGGACTACTCCGTACAGTCTATATCGGGTCGGACTGGGGATAGCTGGTGGGCCTGGTCTCAGGTACACCCGTGCTGCCTATGTCTAGAGTTCAATAGTTGAACCATATTGATCCGCATCATCCGCATCCAAGATATCACGTCGGCGATGAGCCGGCCTTCTGCGTCATATCCCGATGACGGGTAGCATACTCGCCGACCAGCCCCTGAGCTACTGACCACCATGTTGAGAGACAAACAGAAATGCTATGGGGGTTCCTTCGACCTGTTTGCATGCGCCATCTGCTATCTTATTGCGATCTTATCTCCCAGTAACAGCAACACCATGCCTCATAGTGATAGAAGGTATCCAATAGTCTAGAGTAGGATAAAACAATCGCTCTCATAGTATCGAGTCTATCAATACTGTACTCTATACCCACAGGATATCTGACCTGCCAAAGTAGATTCGTCACATTCTGACCCTGATCCGTTTGTTTGTGCGCTGCGCTGTTTGCTTAGGGCTTTAGTGAAGACCCCCGAGGGTAAACAGTGAATACATTGCCAAATATCCCCATTCACATCTCCATCCTGGAACGGCACGCCTCTTCTGTATTATTCATGTAGTATCTTATATTTCCATGTTCCCATCTATCCTCTCTATACCTACCCCCTACAAAAACCTCTCTTTCTCCAAAGTTCCTGCCAAGCTAGATTACGACCATATAGGGCCCCATTAGTGTGTTCAAATTTTTGCTGGCCTAGCGATCATCTTTACATCTGACAGTTCCAACTTCCTGCAAGACCCCCACGGCTAGTTTTGACTAGCTGACATGGTGGGCTCTAAACGACCTGCGCCTGGTACAGGCCCATCCGCGCAGAAGAAGCCCAAACATGCCAGAGGAAGAAGAACAGAGGCCGGGGAACTAACCGAGACAGCGCAGACTGCTAGCGTGATGGTCGAGGATACAGTCGATCAAGATCTAGAAGGTGCCTTCCTGGGCACTATGCTGTTAGATGTTCGACTTCTCAATACTCAATGGGACTGGGACAAGAACAGAAGGAACCGAGACGTCCAGCCCGGTCTAGTCGCACGGCTCAAAGAGGCATTCAAGAACGGTATCAAACGATACGCCATTGAAGATCACCTCAAAGCTACAACCACCGAACCAGAATTTGATGGTCTTCTCAAAGCTAATCTCCCAAATTCCACAGGATCTTCCGACTCCGACCTTTCATATGTTCGCAACCGTGCAGCTACCCACTCTGGCCTTAAGGTGCGTATATACTCTACCTATGTTCATAGGTAGATGTCAACTAACGCACTTGATTGAAGGCTACGATGCTTCATATCGAAAACCTGCCATATAAGACCCAGCTTACTCTCCGGAATGGCCAGCATCGTGTGCGGGCTCTGATTGAACTTTGCAACGAGCAGAGAGAGCTGGCCGCATCGGGTGCATCTGATGACTCCGGCAAGCCGATTAGGCCACCGGGTGACGAGGTAAGCCTAGTATTTACCCATTGTTAGGATATTAATTCGCTAATATTATCAGGACTATCTCTGGGCTGTCGGTCTATACGACAACAACAAGTTAACGTCCGACGCTCTTGCTGCGCTGATCTCAAATCGGGAAATTGTTCGCCAAACAAATTCAGAAGGGTACAATGCCCTGAATATCATCACGTACCTCGACCAGCTGGACGATACTGCAAGAGCCGAGCGCCTGAAGGCGAACAATTTCAAACGGTGGCTCAACACTGTATTTGGAGTGAATCTAACCTATGCCACCCGCATGATCACCATCCTCAAAGACAAGTCTCTGTCCAATCTCATCCGCCTATATTGTGGAACAAGATATGGTGAAAACTCGTTCAACTGGTCTCTGATGGCACGTATCCAAGCAGGCAAACAAACAGAGGTAAGTCAGTTCCCATTTATACTTATTTTAGGAGAAATTTTAACTTGATTAGATGTGGGCTCTCGAATTCGAAAGGTTTTTCACCTTTTGTTCCACGATTTTTGGATCGAGACGCCAGAATGTCATTGAATACAACGACTGGAAGTTGATCCTGTCTCTCGATCAAGGCCGTCCGATCTCCCAATTGAGGCTTCTCTTCTTCCCGAAGCCCGAGGATTACTGGGTACAGTCGGACGCTTCCACGCCAAAGCGCAACCAACCATTTCCGATATCGAATGAGTACGCAGGCAATCTACGATTTCCAAAATTGGAATCACCCATCGTCATTCAGAACCAGGAGTTTACCTATAGACGTCCTGGATTTCTTGCTAATCTGTCTGAAAGGTCCTACAAAGCTGTCTTCACCAATCTCCACGCCCACCCGAATCTAGAGTGCCCTACTTGGTAAGATTTATATAAACACTACTGAGTACCCATGGTTACCTAGGTAGAATCTCTGACATAGCTACAGGGGCGACTGGGTAGGCCTCGAGAAAACGGTCTCGTCGGTCGCCTCTAAGATACTACATCATATCATGGTATGGGTGGAACCAACTTGGAAGCTGCCATCCAAGTCAAGCCACGAATGGATCTATTTCAGTTGGCTCCAGCAGATTAAAAAGCATCTTTTCCCTGATGAACCCGATTCTGCCCCATCGTCGGAGACTAAGGAATGGGAATTTCTTCAAGGTCTCTGGGACACCATCAGTAACGAGAATTCGTGGCAAGATGCCGATCTCCAGTCCTTGGTAGGTAGTTAGACATCATACTCCAATCTCCTTGTTACCCAAAACATACTTGTGTGCTGATCCAAACACCAGCTGAAGGAACCCGAGTCTACCATTGGTAGCGATGGTGAAGAGCGGCAGCGTTATCTCAGTCGGTTCCGCCATATACACTGGATTGAGATCGTGAAATTGGTCTCTAAAGCACGGCCAAATTGTCTCCAAGGATTCATGAGCGACTTCAATGATCACGATCGCCTGGTAAGAACTACTAGTCTACTAGCTATTGCTTATCTAACTAGATAGACTGCCGTCTACGAACCATATACCCCATGGGGCGAAATCTTTTGCAAGACAAATTTCTCCCAGAATAGGATGCTGCAGAAAACACCATGCCTTAACACAAAGGCTATCCAAGATGACATTGTTTTGCAGGGTGAGATCTTCGGTGCATTTGTTCATTATAGACATCTTAAGCAGCAGATGATCCTCACATTGAAGTGGGGATGGGAAGAGCCCGCGACGGAGAACCCAGCGAGACCGTCAGGGTTGATAGCCTCCCCGGTATGTTTGCCCTATACTATTTATCCTATGGGTCCTTCTAAATGAGAGTGGTATTAGGAGGAGTACGACACTGCCGTTGAGGTGTTGACGGAACTGGCCGCACTTCTTGTCAAATTCGGCTACAGACCAGAGATTGATAACTGGAATGAGAATTTGGCGTCTTTTACCATGGATCGTTCTCAAAACTCCCGTCTCCAAACGGATATTCCTGCAAAAGCTGGGTTTTTGACAGCAAGGCCGCCTGCTGTTGTTCATCAGGATGACGAGGCCAGGGCCATGGCCAGAACTCTTCCACAGAGCATTGTCAGGAATCGTTTGGAGCGACCTTTACCGAGAAGAGATCGTACGCCTTCCGAGGAAAGCACAATTTAGTACTTGTGATACACAACGTCAGATATCTGTTAGATACTACCGAGATTTATACAATGATGGATAGATACGAGTGTAGAACAAGTTCAATTCGAACCTCACATTCTAAGCAACCCTGTCAACTCTTCTCGCTGACTTCTCCACTTGGCTCAGACACTTTGTTCCGCCCATGCAGCACTTGCATCGCTGCCGGCCCAGTGAAATGCTTCCTGCCCGTCGTAATCCACGTCACGAAGCTGATCACCGCAATAACTCCAATCGCCGCGGACGTGTAGTTCATCGATTCCTGGGTCACGGGGTAGGTCTGAGGGAAGTTAAAGGTGATGGCAGCGAACAGGAGGAACAGCAGTCCGAGGATATTCAGCGCGATGGACAGAGGCTGCGGCAGGGCAAACGGGCCCTTCATGACAGGGTTGTGGCCGGTGACGAAGCCCAGAAGACGGGCGATAAGAGCCAGTGCGTACGAGACATCTACATACATCAGCAATGCTTCCACACTCAGTCAGTCACCAGACAGCTTACAGAATCCCTCGGTTGAGATGGCAATGACAGTCTTGAAACCCGTGGTAGTGCCAAAGTCGATAGCATCCAGGGCCAGCTGCACGACCAGCGTGAGCAGAATCGCGTTCAGGGGAATGCGATGTTTCGTCTGCACCTTCGACAACACCCCCGAGAACGGCAGCCCGTGGTCCCGCGCAAAAGCGTAGACACTCCGCGAGCCCTCGGCCAACAGGTTGTTTCCGGCCACTATGACAATGACCGTGATCATGCTGGCCAAGACGCACGTTCCCGCCTTGCTTCCCGTGGAGTCGTAGAAGATCTGGATGACCGGCACGCCGGTGGCCGTGTTGGCGGTGGTGTCGATGTCCCCGATGCAGAAGCACAGTGTCAGCAGGAAGGCAAACCCCGTGACGGCGCCCAGCACCACGGAGAGGATGATCGCCTTCGGCGCCTCCTTGGAGGCCGACTTCATCTCCTCGGTCATGTGCGACGGCGCGTCGTAGCAGCACATGCCGAAGCAGGCCTGCAGGATGCCCACGATGGCGGCCATGGCGGAGCCCCAGCCGGAGAAGTTCTGGAACTCGGAGAACACGAACGACGCGGGCTGCTTGTGGTCGTTTGTCGCGAGGACCACGATCATGGTGACGAGGAACGAGCCTACGTTCCAGATCAGAATGAAGCGCGCCAGGCGGTTCAGCAGATGCGCGCCCCAGATGTTGATGGCGGTCGACATGAGGGCGATCAGGTATGCGACGAGCACGGTCTGCCAGCGCTGGATGGTGTATTCGGGGAAGACGAGATTGGCCATGCCGAGGACGAAGTTGGCGCCGATGGAGTTGTTTGTGGCGCCCATGGCGAGGACGCCTTGGGTGTGTTAGATGATGGACGTTCTGTGTGGAGGGTGGAGCATACCGATTATCATGAACCATCCGCTGACGTAGGAGAAACCCCGTGCGATGCTGGGCGGTGCTAATGCGGCCACCCAGGAATATTGACCTCCGGCTACCGGGTACATCGAACACATTTCTGCCATGGGAATGGCTACGGCCAGGGTGAGGAGACTGACGCCGATGAAACTGAATACCATGACGGGGGGTCCTCCCGAGGTGACGCCGACGATGAACACGCCACTCAAAGCAGTCCATCTGAGCACTTAGCTAGTGAACACCACTAGGGGAGAAGGGGCCGTACGATGTAACGACGCTGAAGCTGAAGCCAATCATGCCCAGTAGTCCGAACGTCCGCTTGAGCTCTGGCGACGAGTCAGTATGTGATCCGTAGACGCAATGCAAGATTCGTACCCTGCTCATATCCCAGGTCCTCCAATCGAGCATCTTCCCCCACCGAGTGGGAGAGAGCATGCTGGTTGTCTGCCTCGTCTTTCATCGTGTGTCAGTATACCACCGGATGAACAGGAGAAGATCCGTTGGAAGCGGTCGCCCCGGATGAGCCGGAGGGCGCATTTAAGGCCAAGCCAACGCCGTTTCCGGCTGCCTTCGCACCTCCTCGTCGGCAACAACATCCCCATGGAGGAGGCGTTGGAGGAGCGAGAGCTTGTCGACGATAAGATAGATAGACATCAGCCATTTCCCAAACGAGAAGGTCTCCGCGATGCCGGTGGACCAGGGCTTGCGGGGGGCGAATCGGCTATGTCTTTTTCATTCTCATCCAGCAATTCAATTGACAATGCGAATTCAATGGATTAGTGAGCGGTGTTTTCCGACTTGCCCAGTCAAGCTGATACTAGTTACCTATATCTCTCGAGATGACGCATCCGTGGGGAATGGCCCATAATGTGCGGAGGGCGAGCGATAAGATAGGTGAACAACAGTATTCTTTACTTCACAGAAAGAGATAACATCAGGTAGTACGTGATGCGCCAACCCCTACTTCTCACAACATCAACTCCCAAAATTCCCCCGTGATCTTCACGCCAAACCCTTCGTGCTCCTCCTGCTTCAACAGCTGGAACCCTTCGGCACGGTACAGCCGTCGCGCCGACTCCAGCACACTCTGCGTCCACAGCACCACTCGCTCGTACCCGGTCTCTCTGGCAAAGCGAACGCATTGCTGAATCAAAGACCGTCCCACGCCCCGACCCCGTGCACGCGGTTCCACCAGAAGGAGTCGTAATTTGGCCGTTTTGGATGCGTCGGGATCGCGGACTAACATGATACTGCCTAGGGACGATGCATTGGGGTCGGTATCGGTCTGATCGGTCTCGACGGTCTGTGGGGGAACTGGTTCCTCTGCGATCCAACAGCGTTCGCACGCATGGTCATAGTTCTTCTGGAAATCAGCCGTGATTTGCGCCACCAGGGCCTCGAATCTAGGCCCAAAGCCGTATTCTTTCTCGTAGAGGGCGCCGTGGCGCGCCACGATCCAGTCTAGGTCATGGGGCTGGTGTTCGCGGAGGATGATGTCTGAAGTTGGCGGAGGATGGGACATTATGCTGGTCAATTGAGGTAACGATTGAGACTGGCGTGTGCAGGTTCATATCTTTGTCTGGGGATATAAATGCTGACTGCATGTTGTGGGGCGTCGATGCCATTGACAGGGCGTGCCGAAATTGCAGATGCCGAATGGCCTTGTGCGGATCACAGAATTCACAGTCAGCGATGATCCCGTTTGCACGAGCATAGTATACTCGCTCTTAGTTGCCTTCGCTTCATCTGCATCAAACCCCAGCTCTGTAAATATTCTCTCAACTTGTCCAATATGCTCCTCCTCCACCAGAACAGTATAGCTCCTGCGCTTCCACCGATAGCACGGATCAACCCCGTTGTCTAGCAGCAGTCGTATGAATCTGCCCTCGTCCAGCTGGCGCGCAATGTGCAATAAAGGAGGCTTCTTTCTTCCCTTCGTCCCCCAGGGAAGTATCTTGACATGGGGAATAGCTTCATATTCCAGCAACAACGTCGCAATCTCCACATCACCCAGCTCCATGGCTCTCTGCAACGGCGTCCGGGGAACCCCATCGCAGAGCCCATTCGGATCAACCCCATGCTCCAACAACGCCCGCACGATGCCAGTCTCGCTTTCGGACCCTGCACCGGAGCAGCGCCCCAAACAATGGATCATCGCGGAATTTGTAACTGGGGATGCGCGGATCGGAGCCACCACGATCCAGCAGCTGCTCGACCGCACGCACCTGGCCCCATATAATGCCCTCCATCAGGGCGTTATACCAGTGGTCTTGGGGGTTCAGTGATACCTTGGGTGATCAGAAACTCAACCATATCCTCTTCCGATGCTCGCCGCCTCTCTAATGACACTAATCAAGTAATCATACATCACTGGGCGGGAAGTAATCTTCATCTCCTCAATCCATACTTCCAGCGCTGCCGTGTTATCCCCGTGCCACGCCACAGAGAACAATCGCACAGTGCCGCGAGTGTGACGATAATACATTGGGCAATCGTGCTTAACGAGGACTCGGATGATATCGGCGGTCCCCATCCTTGCAGCCAGATGCAAAGGCCGCAGACAGAAGCGAGTACGAGTATTTAGAAGACAGTGATGTCTGCATCCGAAATATGCATGCATAAATCCATGCCTCAGGCACATAGCGAATACGCAAATACGAGGGCCAAGCGGCTGACTGGATCCTTCATCTCACGTCCAAATAATACTGGACATAATCTCAATTTGGACCGGGGAAAGTATTGGAGGGGCCATGCCCCTGAACCACTCTATGCCGTTTATGGTCCTAAATACGTGGGCAATACGCAGCCTCCGAGCCCCTCATATAAAGTCAAGGCAAATCCCGTCAGCCATACCCCCCACAAAGTCGAGAAAACAATATCAACCCACACCATGTCAGAACTGTCTGGAAAAACATGTCTAGTGACCGGTGGAGCTAGCGGGCTGGGAAAGGCCATCGCGACTCGGTTCCTCGATGCCGGCGCCAACGTGGTCATCTGCGATGTCAACGACGAACGCCTGCAGCAGACCTCGACCGAGCTCGCAGGGCGGGGCACCCTGAAGGCCATCAAGGCGGACATTACCTCCGCAGCCGCTGTCCAAAGCCTGTTTGACGAGATTACCGCTACACTCCAAAATGTTGACGTTCTGGTCAACAATGCGGGCATTATGGACCGCTTCGACCCCGTCGGCGACCTGGACGAGGGGCTGTGGAACAAGGTCATAGCCGTGAACCTGACCGCGCCGTATCTTCTGAGCAAGCTGGCTGTGCGGGATATGCTGAAACAGAGTAGTCCGGATGGCTGCATTATTAACATTGTGTCGTTGGCGGGCAAGGCCGGCTGGGCTGCTGGTACGCTTTCTCGTGATGGTATTTTGAGGACTGATGGTTGACAAGCACCAGGGGCGGCGTATACTGCGAGCAAGCACGGTCTGGTTGGACTAACCAAGAACACGGCCGCTTTTTACGGCAATCAGGGGATTCGGTGCAACGCGTTGATGATGGGTGGCATGAACACCAACATCACGGATGCGTTCATGGCCGGCGTCAACGAGGAGGGAATGAAGAAGGTGAAGGAGCTGATGGAGGCTGTCAAAACGCCGCTGTGTGAGTTGGACCAGGTTGCTGAGTTGTGTCTGACATTGGCGTCGAGTAGGGGTGCCCGGCTGATTAACGGAGCGTGCATTCCGGTTGATCATGGATTCTGTGGGATTGTCGGATAGCCAGCAGGTGATGGTGATTGTATCTATTGTGTTCATTACTTGGATCGGAGCCACTTGTTCATGACGCCACGTCAATGCAGCTTGGGATGATCTTGAATCGATACAAGCACCTGGTAATTGAAGCCTAGAATAAGGTATACTTGGGTACAAGTAGTGTACACTAGAGGATCTGGCCAAGGGTGGCAAAGTGTTTACAGCGAATGTTTTCTGGGTTAATAGATATACTTCGTCGCGGATAAGCCGAAACAAGATGAGGCTACAGTATAGATACTATTCATATAGTGAGTGCTTCCACATGTCCCACAAGTGGTTTGGAACGACACCTAATTCGTACGTATATATCGAGCCCCCATCGTCATACGAACAAGATCGGCTGTGAACCCGAATCCATCCGACATATAGGCGAATTGTGCGGTGAAAGAATCCTCCTGCACTTGAAGATATTTCTTTAATTAAACGTGGCACGGACAGACTCCACCGGCGCACGATATCGCCTAGAAGGGAATAGATCTAGCATCGCCACCTGTCAGATTTATACTTGTTTGATTCTAGCGACATCCGATAGGCCACTGCCCATGTTTCTTGGCCATATTCTATGCCACATACAGTCTAGCTTGGATATATCGTGTTGTTCATCTCAACCGATCTGATCTTGGCCCATCTCATTGTGCTCTGATGGACCAAACAATGCACGGAATTCCCTCTCAGCCCTGGCATCAGACGGAAGGATGTGATGGGTCCCAGCGCAACATCGGCCTTCTTCTGGGAATGATATGCACTGAACTTGTGGCTGTTCATAGTATGACAAGGCTGAAGCATGAGCTATACTTACGTCCAAGCTCTGTAGCAATGTATAAGTACTTGCTGAACCGCCTCAACAAGTACCTGAAGAATCCCATAATCAATTCAACTTCTTTCCTTGCATTCTAACCGACACCACAATGCGGTTTCTTCAGGCGACCGCTCTGATCGCACTATGCACCACAAGCATCCATGCACAGCTTCTCGGCCCTGTATACCCAGCACCCCGAGACCTCAGCTCTAAACAAAGCCATGTCTCTTCCAGCTGGCGCAATGTCACCGCCACTTTGGACAAGATCCTATCCAGCAACCTGAATTCCACAGCAGACCAGTCCACTCTATTGAAAGACCTGACCTTCTCCGTGGGCATGTTCTCTGTCCACGACAGTGGAGCATCCACCTTGCAATACCACCATACCGCCCCGGAAGTCGCCAACTCCACTGCCGGCGTGAGCAAGGTAGACGGAGACAGCATCTACGGCATCGCCAGCGGCACCAAGGCATTCACCGTCCTCGCCGGCCTCCTCGAACTCGACCCCCAAGACTGGGAACGCCCGCTGACAGACACCTTCCCCGCGTTCGCCGACTACATCCACGACAAGGAACATACGGACCCTGCGCGGAGTGTCCAGTGGGACAAGATCACGCTCAGCGCCATCGCCTCCCAGATTGGAGGAGTCCCTCGCGGATCCATCCCCCTCACTCCAGGCGACATCCTGCTCAACTACCTCGTCGCCCAAAGCACCGGTACTCTTACGCCAAAAACCGATCCCGCCACCTACGGCCTCCCGCCGGTCAATGCCTCCGATCCCTCCATCGTCCCTCCGTGTGCCAACGACGGTCATTGCACGGGCGACGAATTCGCCGACGCCATGGCAGACGAATACCCCGTCTTCCAGCCCTGGGCTAGCCCAGCCTACGCCAACAACGGGTTCATCCTCTTCGGCCAAGCGATCGCCAACTTGACAGGCAAGCCCCTCGCCCAGATCTACCAGGAGAGCATCTTCGACCCGCTGGGGATGGCCTCGTCGCGGGCCTCTCCACCCCCCGAGTCCGACTACTCCGGCTACGTCATTGCAGGCGACCCAGCAGCCTCTATCGCAAACGACCCCGGCATCGCCGTCTCCTCCGGCGGGCTGTTCAGCTCCACGAACGACTACGCCAAGTTCGGCATCGCGGTGCTCAACTCGACTCTCCTGCCTGAAGAACAGACCCGGCGCTGGATGAAGCCCGTCAGCCACACGGCACATCTGCGGTACTCGGTTGGCGCGCCGTGGGAGATCTACCGGTACACGCATGCCTCTGGAGCCGTTACAGATGTCTACACCAAGTTAGGGGACTCGGGCTTCTACAGCAGCTATATTGTTCTTCTGCCAGACTTCGACGCTGGCTTCAGCGTCATCAGCTGCAGCTCCAAGACCTCTCGGTTCGCGGGAACCGCCCTCGTCGCCGATATCGTGTCCGAGACCGTGCTCCCTGCGCTGATGGATCAGGCGGCGCGCGAGGCGCAGCGCGGTTTTGCGGCCACGTACGTTTCCACGCAGGCGGGACTCAACTCGTCCATCACCTTGTCCGTGCAGAATGAGCCATCCGTGGCACCGGGTCTGGCGCTCGCCTCCTGGATCAGTAATGGGACTGATGTATTGCCTCTTCTGTCTAGCTTTGGACTCTCCGCCAAGGCGCGGTTCGTTCCAACGATCCCGCTGTCCGGTGAGACGGGCCGAGTCGCGTTCAGGCCGTATACGCCGACGACGCACGGCATCACCGGGCCGCCATCGCACGGCCTGTTTGCGAACTTCCTCGCCCTCAATGACTGGGTCGCCGTGGACGCGGTGACCTATGCGGGTGTCTCGCCGGCGCTGATGGTGTTTGACGTGGAGGACGGGAAGGCCGTGTCAGTGTCGCTTCCAGGGTATCAGGCTAAGCTCGAGCGGAGAAAGGCAAACTAACTTGCTAGTCTCCGAGGATGGTCATGCGTCAGCATTGTGCAGCCTACCCGAGAGATGGGGATAGATGGAGATATCGGACATAGTAACTAACATACATATCCTGCTTAGAAATAACAGCGGTCAGCAAAACATATATAACCCCCTCACCACGCACGTAGACTCTCTTCCCAAACACGCCTCCCATCACTAACTGATCATTGAATCCACCATGAAATACGTCCAACTCGGCAACACGGGCCTCCGCGTCTCGCGCATCTGCGTCGGGTGCATGAGCTACGGCGAGCCAGGCAAGCAATTCACCTGGTCACTCCCGGCCGCCGAAGCGCTGCCCGTGCTCGACCACTGCTACCGGCAGGGGCTCAACTTCTTCGACACGGCCAACATCTACTCGAACGGCGACTCGGAGGTCATCCTCGGGCGCGCGATCAAAGAGTTCAACTGGCGGCGGGAGAGCCTCGTCATCGCGACGAAGGTGTTCGCCCCGGTCGGGCGGGACGGCGACAACCCGTTGGCCATGAGCGAGGACGCGCGCGACAACGCCGGCTACGTCAACCAGTACGGGCTGAGCCGGAAGCACATCTTCGAGAGCGTGGACGCCAGCCTGCGCCGGCTGGACCTGCCCTACGTCGACCTGCTGCAGATCCACCGGTTCGACCCGCACACGCCGGCCAAGGAGACCATGGAGGCGCTGCACGACGTCGTCAAGGCCGGCAAGGTGCGCTACATCGGGGCGTCGTCGATGTTTGCGCACCAGCTGCTCGAGTACCAGTACACGGCGCGGCTGCATGGCTGGACGGAGTTTGTGTCCATGCAGAACCTGTATAATGCGGTCTACCGCGAGGAGGAGCGCGAGATGTTCCCGGCGTGCGCCAAGTTCGGCATGGGCGGCATCCCGTGGAGTCCGGTGGCGATGGGGTTCCTGGCGCGGCCGTGGCGGGCGTTTGCGGACACGGCGCGCGGCGATGCGCTGGGGCAGGGCATGATGGGGCATAAGTTTACGGAGACGGATCGCAGGATTAGTGAGAGGGTGGAGGAGATTGCGGGCAAGCGGGGGGTGTCGATGGCGACGGTGGCGCTGGCGTGGTGCTTGTCCAAGCCGTTTATTACGGCGCCCATTGTGGGGATGAGCAAGGTTGAGCGCGTGGATGAGGCTATCCAGGCGATTGATTTTGAGCTCACGGAGGAGGAGATTAAGAGTATTGATGAGTTGTATGAGCCTAAGGGGATTATTGGGCATCAGTAGAACTTGGGCTTGGTAGACAGAAAATGCTTGAGGTCAGAGGGATATACTTCTCGTCTCATTGTCTAGGGACGGGACTTTCATCTTGCTGTCTTTGTTTGCGCAGGTGTCTATGTAACTGTTGCGTATAGGGTACCAGAAGCGATTAGCCTTCTCGTTCGGGATAGTTCTCCTAACGAATAGTTAGTTAAAGCTTCTAGCTTACAAAAATGAGCACGGGCAAATACATCTAGGCAGTAAAGTGATTGTGACTCGACTTCATATCACCTCAGGGTGAAACCCAACGTCGACCGAGATATCACATATCACACCAAGGACATTAACAACGCCTATGTTTTTCAAGGACCAGCTGACCTTCTTCGGAATTATCGAGATCCCTGTCGCTGAAACATGTATTAACTTCATCGGGGTGCGTGTCGTCTTCCCTGGCCAGGCTTCAGCAAGGTATACAATATCTCCACGCAGTGCGCGTCTTTGGAATGCTTTGCTGGTTGGGCTGTGCTTTTTCCGGTGAGACATACGCATCAATGTTGACAATGTCAGGAGTAAACACTCAGTTACCTTAGACTGTTGGTGGAAGGTTGGTTGGAGAACTTGTACTTTGGTCATTGCAATGTCCACGGATGTTGGGAAGACCACTTCCGACTGCATCACCACACAACTTCTCCTTTCCGCACTCTAGATGTGTCGTTATACACCATGTGAATACCCCTGCAGCGATCGAGGAGTAAACCAACAGCTCTTTATGGCGGCATGCAGACGTCGTGCGGCATAAACGCGCCCTTCTGTGCAGGCGTGTTGATGCCTACGCAGCGCAATCATGGAGCTTGGACCAGTCTCTCCCAGGCAGTGAAACAGGTTCATCCTGGTCATGGGACACCTTGGAAATGCCGTGTGTTGACTGGTCGGATTTTTGTTCCAGACGGTAGTAGTGGCTGATCATGTCGCTAGCTTCGGCTGTAGCAAAGATGTTTCGCATATCCATATCCCGTATGCTATCGATACCCCCTGCCGCTATCAGCGGTAGTCAACACACCACGACCACACACACACACACACACATGATTCATTCACCACTGTCTCAACTGATCTCCAAAGGTTGACGCTATCTCTGACGACGCCTACCCTCCAGTAGCTGGACTAGTGCTGGATGCGACTCCAAGATACCCTTCGTTAGGAACATGGCGGCTTACGAATCCGTGGCGGACAGCGTCGTAACCGTGCAAACGGGTTGTATGCTTTGTACCCGGGCTGCTTATGCATTCCCGAGTAGGACAGTTCAGGGGTGGAGGTCTCGGTGACTATCCGCATATGGTATTTTTGCATCTCGGTAGCTGGATGCAGGCGACATCTATCATCCCTGCTTTCTGCAGACTTCGATCGGAAGATCTCTACGGTGGGAGTGGGAGATCTATCGAGTAGTTCAACGGGGATACATGACTTCGCAGCCCTAACCAGGTTTCTTCCCTGATCGCTCCATCGTGGTGGGGATGTGATGGAGGGTTGCCGAGTCGTCTGATCAGCGTGGGCTGGGTGGAGATGTTTTGGTTTGTCACATTTCTCCCCTGGCCCACTGCAGTATGGAAAAGGAAGAACACTGCATTATAGGAGGCACTCTGATGAGCGCCAATACCACTTTTCAAACCCGCAGGATGAATATGCTTGGATTAGCATCCGTTGCAGCCGTTGTCGTGGCTAACTCGCAGCAAGATCGACTGTGCGTGCCAAGGGGCTCGGATCTGGGGTCACGACGATGATTACCCGTGGACGACCGCTCGTACCGTGCCGCAGTCATTTCCAGCGAGCGACCACGGGCATGACTCGCAGGTGGCTCAGCCACTAGTGACCCCCTTGCGCAACGGAGGGTGTGCGAGAATGGTCGTTGAGTGGTTGCATTGCTTGCACGACGGCCAGTCAGCATGCCGAGTAACCCGGGAAGATCAACCGCTGTTCCACTACCGCCAAAGACGATGTGGGATGTATCTCGCCCTTCATAGGTCTTTCTTCTAGTTCATAGGAGACGCTTTTATGACTCCTGAGCTATTCTTGTCTTCGGGTGATGGGAGGAAGTGAGTCGGGTCAGCCGGGTCTACCGCGTGTGGTTACAATGACTAGGCAGAGAGAACCGGTTTGTTCGGCTGAACAGACAAGACGCCACCGGGTGGTAGAGGGGTTTAAAAGGATGTACAACCCAGATCAGCCTGGGTGGTATCTGTGTCCTTTTGCACAGTGGATTGCTGTCAACGGAAGAAAGAAGTTGTTGCTTTGAGGTGAAGAAGTGAAGAACTGCCCACAGCTCGCCAAAGAGTTATCTGCGTCACCTGGACTAGCCAGCATTATTCGCGGGGTTCTCCCTTTGTCTCGATGCGCTGGGATGCGTCCTCGTTGGACGAGAGGATTTCGACTCTAGTCATCTGATATTGGTGATTCTGTCTCCTTGGAGGGTTCTGGCGGTAAGGGATTTCCATTTCTTGATACCTATCTTTGATGGTTTGGTTTGATCTCCCGATCTTTCCTGCTGGCGACGTGGAGACGTCACGTACTGGTAATGTACCGATACGCAACTCGGCTGCCCCTCCCGCTCTTCCCGCCATGACGCCATCGTTTCGGGCGGTTTTGTGACGGCGGCTTCCCCGCATTTTCCATTTCGATTTGTTTTATTTTCTGATTATTGTCTGGTTATTTTCTTATTATTGTACTCAATATTCTAACAAGACTATAGACAACCATTGTCATCCCATAGCAAAGTATAGAGAGACATCTCCCTACAGACAGACTTCCAAGCACGAAGAAAGAAAAAAAAAATCCCAAGTGGACGACGACCTGGACAGGAACGGTTCCTGATCCAAGGATCCCCCCTAAGGTACCACCAGATTGATCCACTACTGGAATCCATGAGAAACCGGGAATCAGAAAAATAAATGGCGCCCTCGTCCTCCTTTTCTTCTTCCTCTTCTTCCTCCTCCTCCTCCTCCTCTCCATCCGTCTATCCCTCCTCCTACAGTTCGCTTCATTCGCCGCCATCGCTGCACGGTAAGCCTCTCCAAGTCTCTCCTTCCTTCCTTCCCCCCCCCCCCCCCCCCCCCCCCCCCCCCCCCCCCCCCCCCCCCCCCCCCCCCCCCCCCCCCCCCCCCCCCCCCCCCCCCCCCCCCCCCCCCCCCCCCCCCCCCCCCCCCCCCCCCCCCCCCCCCCCCCCCCCCCCCCCCCCCCCCCCCCCCCCCCCCCCCCCCCCCCCCCCCCCCCCCCCCCCCCCCCCCCCCCCCCCCCCCCCCCCCCCCCCCCCCCCCC
>PIJX01000083.1:0-11129 GCA_002927005.1 Aspergillus pseudoterreus
AAGCAACTAAAACAGCAAGAATTACTAGAAAGATTTAATCTAGGGCGGATTTTGGCGAATTTCTTCAGAAAATGCGATTTATTCGGGCACTGCGGACTAGTATGCTCCAAATAATCTTGTTTTAAGGATTCTATTCTTATTAATATCTTCGAAGAAGGGGATATTTTCAAAAAAACATACTATAGCACCGAATATAGCAAGCAACACACCGCTGGTCCTACCAGAGCTCTAGGGCTTCTAGCAAGGCCGTATAGGCTTTACTAGCATTCTGATAGTAATAACTAGTTGCCTGAGCTACCTGCTGATGGACTTGAGCGTGTTTTTCGCATAAATCACAGGGCACCCAGGTCGGGTCACAGGATTCAATGGCCTGGCCATTAAAAACGCGGAGAATCGACCGTCTGCGACACAGGGTTTTATTCAGATAGTCCCGAAATAGGGCCCTTTCCCTAGAATCCTGTTCTCTAGGAATTCGATCACTAGGGCGAACGAGGCAGGTAGAAACCCCTAATTGGCCTGGGGTGCGACTTGCCCGCCCCGATTCTTGCAAAAAATCAGTCAACCCATAGGCCCCCTGGAGATGAATGACGAGATCGATACTTGGAAAATCGTAGCCAGCCCCAATCGCCCCGGTAGCTAATAGAATTGCGCGTTTTTTCTGCAGAAATTTCTGAAGCTCACTAGTTTTGGTGTCTTCGTCTAGATCTGCATGAAAATAGGCGGTTATCTGATTATAAGAATCATGCAATTCATTGACTAGGCGCTTGCTTATGCAGAATACAAGGGTTTGCAGCGGCTTCCCTAGTTTTCTTTCCAAATTCTGAATGAATTGCATAAGATAGGGCCCTAGTTCGACCTGCTGAGGCATCTCCTGAACCCGATAAGATAGGGTAGGCTGATTAATCGAGCCTTTAACCCTAAAAACATGGGATTTCACCTCTAGCCCGATTTTCTGATAGAGGTCGTCCTCTAGATGGTCCGGTAGGGTGGCCGAGGCAAAAACTGTTGGGACTCCTAGGGCCATGGCCTGCCGAGCCCGCCATATAGCCTTGCGGTAGTGGGCGCTGAGCGGAATCAGGTGGCATTCATCAAAAATCAACCGATCAAGCAATCCTTAATGTTTCAAATAAAATGCATATTCTAGAAACCTAGGGTTTTGACCCAGCGTTTCAATCGAAACTAAAAGGACCCGTGGGTTTGATGACTCTTCATAGATCTCTTCAAAATAGCTGATTGACAGGCCGATGGCTTAAGCTTTTTGATAGAGATCCCGCTTTAAAGATACAAGCGGTACGACTATAATAGTCGTTCGACTTGTGGTTAAACTGGCCCCTAGGAGAAATAGGGTTGTTTTCCCACCAGCGGTTGGTAGAATCATTAAAAGATAGGGCACTTTTTGTAGTAGAAGCTGCAGGGCCTGCATCTACTTAGGAGTTCGAAACTCGGCCTGCTCATCCTGGAAGAAGTCCTACAGCACCCGACTAAGTAAACTAGGGTTTAGAGATCGAGGTTGAAGTCTAGATGTCTCTGGGAACCCTAGATGAACTGCCTGGGCCCAATCCAGGTCGGTAAGGTCTGTTAGGTCGGTAGGGTCTGCTAGGTCGGACTCTCGGGCCCTAGGGCGCTTCGGTTACTTTTAAATCTCTAGGGCTTCTAGAGCTTGATGAAATAGACTGACTGATATAGGGCGTTCGGGGGGTTGACTACCTGCCTTTCTAGGAAAGCGGAATTGTACTAGGGGCTGCGCCAGTGGAAAGGTAACTGTCGGAGCCCCTAGGGAAATGTTCTGAGCGGTCTGGGGTTCTAGATCTATTGCACTAGGCTAAACTAGATAATGAAGGCGCGTCTGCTCTGGTGCGAGGCCTAAATAGGCATGCTAGCGGCGGCTGAATTCCATTAGAGTAGTTTGTTGGTCCTGCCCGAGATGGTTGACCTAAGCGGCCTGGCGGCTATAGACCATCTGACCGACCTGCCGACTATGATGTATTTGCAAAGCCTCTAGGCCTTCATCATCTAGCTCGTTATCTAGAGAATTTAGACTTGGGTCTTCCTGTATTCTATATCTAAAATATATATATTAGTGAAAGTTGTCTTTAGAAATAGATAGAGATAGATATATATATATATATATATATCTATTCACCTTACCGAATAAAGGCCTGGGCAATATGGCGCCAACTAGAAAGGCCTATAGAGAACCCTAAATTCTCTAGCGATAGGCGTTTCATTATATCCGATAGGGCTTTTAACGAAATTATCCTAGAAGTTGAATAGTCCACCCATAGATAGTCCAGATCTATCGGGGCCTGCTCGAGATCTAGAATTAGAAATTCTAGAAATGGTCGAATAACTAGGAGAAACCCTAGAAGCATCTCGCTCAGCACCTGCAGGAGAACCCGAATTGCATTTCATTCCTGCCCAGTTCTAGAGAAGGTCTTTGAATAGGCGATTCGAATAAGAAATTGCGCTGATTTCGGGTCCAAAAATAGATAGCGGGAGGTAATGGCGGTGTTCTGCAGGAGAATCTGATTAATTTTAGTCCCTCTGGCAGGGGCGCCACTCGTTATATAACATAGGGCTAATAGAATCCTCTGAAACCGAGCTACTTGTCCTAGATAGGAATAAGCCTGCTTTGGAATGATTCTAAGCTTAACCCCTTCTGTTTCATCTGTTTGAAACCAGATATCTCGAAGGTCTAATCCTATAATCTTTCGAATCAAAAACTCTGCATAATAGCGAGAATTCTATAGATTTGATAGAAACGAAAACCCTAGAGTTAAATTGGCAAATTCTTTAAAGCGGGCACTTTCTTACAGCAAGATCGAGGGCCAAATCTCTTAGAAAAAGGTGAATTGCAAAAAAAGGTTGTTTGTAAACTCTAAAGCTAGGTCCTTTAGGGTTTGATAAAGAAACTCCTGCAAAGACCGCTGGGAGATTGATTTTTGGCGGTAGAGCAAGGTATGGGGCCGAACTAGAGTGACGAGACCGGGGGCAGAGCTATTTCTATTGAGAAATAGGGCGAATTTTCGATGGTCGAGAAGCATGCTAAGGGGTGACTCTAATTAGACGGTAAAGTAATTGAATATAAAGGCAGTGATTTCGCGCGCTATTAGCTAATTCGGCGATATATTTTGATGTATATAATCAAGAAAAAGGAATTAAAACGTCTTGATTATCGCGGAATAGATATGGCTGATTACATTAGTAAATTTAAAACATTCTCTAGCATAATCTCGGCTATAGCAAGCTAGAAATGCATAGAGCGGATCCTCGAAAGGGTCGCCTAGGGGCCTTTGCATTAGAGAGATGCAGAGCTCCTGAATCTGTTTCGCTATCTCTAGAATGGTTCTAGAGCTGAATTAACCGGTTGGCTGCGCGGCTGAGACCGGGGCCTTATCATTATCGACTTCGGATCCTAGATCAGAATCGGAATCTAGGCTATCCTGCCAGGTAGCGGGAGGTAGAACCCTAGTGGTTGAACGCTCTAGAGCTTTAGGACGGGCCCAATCTAGGGTTGCCTCTAGCGTTTCTAGGAACTCCAGATCGATTGGGCGGGGTTGCTAGAGGTGCTACAGGCTTGCCGGACCTTCCTCTCTCGGGGTTCCGCCCTGGAATCGAAAGGTATTTAATAGAAAAATTAGAAAGGCCCGAAAGACATAGGTATATTTCTGCAGACTTCGGAGAGATTATAATAGTTAAAATTTACGGGTATTGGCGGCATGTTCCTAACCTCTAGAGAATATATTTAAAGCCATAAAGGCCTGGGCGCTGGTCTAGCGCACCCGATTTTAGCCCTACACCATAAGAAAATAAATCGCGTCGAACAGTAAGGTTACTTTCTAATTTTCATCCAATTCGAAAGTAAAAAGAAACTCTAGGGTTTCTAGATCGCGGCCATCTAGAAATCTAGGATATTAGACCTTATATAGAAAGGCATTGGCCTCACTAGAATCGTCTAAAATCCTAAGAACCCTGGATAATGAAGCTTCGGCCTGGGTTCGATAGTGGCGGGTGAAAAAGTTGTTAAATAGGTTAGTATCGGTTGAAAGAAGAGAGATTAGTTAGTTAGTTGATTAAATGGTAGTCGGGGTAGATAGTCGGTTAGGGTCCACGAGAAATATATATCGTGAAGCAAGTAGACTTTGAATCTGGCAGATAGAAATATATATCCCCTAAGCTTGCTTCTAGTATATATTATAGGTCCGCAGATGATTCGCCATATATTTTTAACTAGTTGACCGAAACTCGCAGACAGAAATAAGACATCAAAAAGCAGATTAAGAGGGGGAGAGGCCCTGAATAGAAGAAACCGGCTCCTTTTTTTTAATTTTTTGAAAAGAATCTTGTAGGGGTAGAATTGAATAGGAAGAAAAATTAATTTGTTCAATTGCTTGCTTTAAAAGATAACTTTCTAGATAACTAGCAAGCTTTAACGGATGTAGGGCAACTTAATAAATTTAATAAATTAGCAGAGAAAATTCTTAATTAAAAAGTAGAAATAAAGGCAGTTCCGAAGACATTTTAATTTCCGTCAGATTTTAATAATAATTCCTTAGAAAAGTGAGGTCAAAGTCAAAGATTAATTAAATTAAATTAATTAATTAGATTGAAGACTCTGCAAGGGGGATTATAGACTATTTATCTCTAGCCAATCCTTAATTCAATATATTAATTTAATTGCTTCCTATTAAGTTGATAGGCAAAGATTAGGTAGGTTAGGCTTACCGCTAGAGCAGGATTTACTAGATAGTTAGATAGTAAGGGTCACCGCTAGAGCGGAGTTACTTTAAAAACTAGATTATAGGGTTCACCGGTAGGGCAGAGATTTATATATTAGTAGATAGTTAGGCTGACCGCTAGAGCGGAGTTCCCTATAGGTAGGGTTAATTCAGAAACTTGGGCCTATATAGAATAGTAGGTAGATAGATTAGGCGGATAAGGCCTTGGTTAGGCAGATAGCTTAGCCCTAGATAGATAGGTAGGCAGGTAGGCAGGAAGCTGGTTAAGTAGGTTAGGGAGTCCTTAAGACAGGCCTCAAGCTAGGTAGATAGACAACTAATTAAACAGATTAAAAAGACCTCGCCGGAGGTCTCGAAGCAGGCAGCTAGTTAAGTAGATCAGGGAGGCCTTAAGACAGGCCTCGCCGTAGGCCTCGAGCTAGGTAGGCAGACAACTGATTAAGCAGATTAGGAAGGCCTCGAGGCAGGCCTCGTCGCAGGCCTTAAAGCAGACAACTAGTTAAGCAGATCAGAGAGGCCTTACTAGAGGCTACAAGGCAGGCCTTAAAGCAGGCAACTGGTTAACTAGGTCAGGGAGGTCTCGCTGGAGGCCTCGAGGCAGGCAGGCAGGCAACTAGTCAAACAGATTAGAGAGGCCTTAAGCCAGGCCTACCCCAGAAGCCCCCTGGGGCGGTTGGTCGGGTGCGTTTCGGGTTGGGCGGCTTGGTAGGGGGCTAGGGTTTGGGGTCCCGAGAAGGGTGCGTTTTTTCGGGTCCGAGTGTGGTGTATATCGGCTGTCCGGGCCCGCCGCGCGCCGAAACCTCGCCTATTTGTTCGGCCGCCATTTTCGTCCTCTCCCGTTGCTTCGGACGCTCTTGATTGCGTAAAATGCCGCTGTTCGGTCTGGTTAAAGTGGGCGGGTTGGCACGGGCGGATTTTTTTAATGGGGTACGGCTGGCTGGCGCGCGGCGGTCGCGGTGATCTATTAATTATAATAGATAGTAATATACGTCTCTATATCTCTCTACAGGCTAAGACAAGGCCCTTTTTCCAACGTGCCTCCCCTAGGCGGCACAATCGCTCTTCCTATATCTTAAGCATACCTCTTACATAGCTGCTTCTTCCTTCTAATCCGCTTTGTCAGGATTCTACAATCTAATACCGATTACACTACTACCATGGCCGACTAGTTATTTCAGAAAGTCCTTCCGTTAAAGGTCATGATCTGCCGCCAGTGCCATCATAGGGTCTGGCCGGCCGAAGTCGAAACCCATCTCAAGCAGCAGCATCGGCTGGACCATCGTACCGCATAGCCGATTATTCAGGCTGTCCAGATATGGACTAACCTTGCTCCGTCGCGCAAGAGTTACATTATCCCCCTGGTTCTAGACAAGCCGTTGCCGATTCTCCTCTGTTATTCGAAAGGGCTGCGATGCCGGCGGGGGTTGAAGCCGTGCCTGTTCGTCGCGTCGACATTGAAGTCCATGCGAAAACACTGGCGGATTATCTATTAGTAGTTCTAGTACCTCGAGCGTGGCTGCGCCCTGTAGTCCCAGCGGGCGGCGCGCGAGGCCGAGCTGCAGCGGTCGTACGAGATCGTGTTGTACTAGCAGCTGTTTCCCTCGCGCGCGGGCTCGCACTACATCTATATCCGGTTCCCGCACGGCCGGGCGCCGCCACCCCCCCGACCCAGTCAGGCCCAGCAGGCGATCGATGCGGTGGTGCAGGCGTAGGAGCAGGCCGAGGCCGCCCGTTAACAGGCCCCCGTCGAGCCCACACAGCTCTACGACGCGAACCCATGGCTGCGGATAACGCAGTAGACCGAGTATCTGAAGAAGATCCCGCCGGACGACTTGCTGCGCAGCGTGGAGGCCCCCGACCCTGACACGGCCGACTCTGTGGAGTAAGGGGTGCTTATCCTGTACTACACGGTCGACTAGCTGGCGCGGAAGAGCTAGCAGACGGTCATACACTGCGGGCAGGCGATCCGCATAGAGGCGGTGCGCACGCAGGCCGGGGAGCTACTGTACCAGCCGCTGCTAGCGTACATAGACGCGAACAGCGTGCGGAAGCACGTTTAGCCGTAGTAGTAGATGTTAGGGTTCTTTGCGCGCACCCAGCATTCGTAGGCATAGAAATATCCCGTATACTAGTTTACCGCGCGGCAGCAGCAGAAGTGGACGCGACTGTGGCAGCTGGTGCAGCATCCCGAGCCGCCGCCGGAGCTGTAAGACGTCGATAAGGCGCTATAGTCGTAGCTGCTAGAGCGGCGGGAGCGGGCGTGCTTAGAGTTTTGTATTAAGCTGCTGAACCAGCGCCACTGTACGCACGAGTACGAGAGCGCGTTAGTGTGCGCGATGGCGGTATTAGGCCGCGGCGTAGACGGCTGGCGCGACGCCGACAGCTACCTACCTATCTTATCGCGGGTCATCAAGATTACGCGGTTTTTCGTCGTCGAGAAGGCGCTGTGGCTGGATCCCGCGGCTATGCAGATTATCGAGATATAGCAGCAGAAGCAGATAGCGGTCTCGTAGGCGCTGTAAAGCGCGGACAACAAGCTCGAGAATCTCAACGAGGGGTACGCGAGCAGGTCCACCGCCAGTAGCCCCGTCCCGTTGTCTATAGAGCTCGATAGCTCGAAAGAAGGATTTCGGTCATGTCCAGAGTTTAGTTATAACCGAAATAGGGCCGTGGATTATAGGCAGGCGCGGCTATCGCGCGAGGCGTCGAGCGAACGATCGAGCAAGAGTTTTAGCATCCCCGTCCACCCGGTACGTAGCAGCCCTATTATTCCGCGGAGCGAGATAAGCCCGGTCCGCCCAGGCTGTTCCTACCGCTCGGATTATAGCCCGTGAGCCGGCCGCATGTTCCAGGACTAGTTAGAGCGTATAGTACGGCGGTTTCTGATGCGCGGCAGCTACGGCTCTATGCAGACGTTGCTGGACTGGCGTACGTACAGGCTGCGGGTGCATTACAACAGTACTACGCCCGGCTATATTACGTAGTAGAGGACCGACGAGCTACTGTATAAGGAACTACGTTTTACGATAGGCGACTTTCGCGGCTTTATCTACGGGCTGGTCGAGACGACGCGGGGGCTGCTGGACCAGCTACTGTTAGGCGCCGCCGACCAGCCGCCCCCCGTAATCCTATGGGGTCGGCTGTACGACAATCCCGTTAAGAGGAAGGCCGGCTGGAGCTTTGTATGCGATAGTCGGACGACATAGCCCGTGGACGGGCAGCGGTGGCTAATCGACTGCGTGCGGGCCGAGCCGACGCTGCAGGCGCAGTTTATTCGGATCTACCGCTGCCACCTCCCCAAGATCCGGGCGTACTTCCAGCAGGTTGTTGCATTTAAAGAGAAGCTGGCGGTCCTAACGCATATTTGCGGCGGCCAACCCAGTCGCGCGCCCGAGCTACTTAGCATTCAGCATATTAATACCGATACGAACGTCCGCCGGAATATATATATCGACGATAGCATAGTAGCATTAGTAACTGCGTACCACAAGGGCTTTTACGCTAGTAACAACGTAAAGATTATCTATCGATACATCCCGCGAGAGATCGGGGAGCTTATTATATATTACCTGTAGCTGGTGCGGCCATTCGTCGACCAGCTAGATACCTGGCTTGAGCAGTAGTCGCCCGCGCCGCGCGAGCTCCTATCCACGTAGGAACGCGCATTGCTGTAAGGGCCCGACCCCAGTACGCGCCGCGTGTGGTCGTCCAACCGATTCCGTGAGGTGTTTAAGCGGGAGACCTAGAGCCAGTTAACTAAGAAGAAGCCCGTCTACCCCGCTGTGTATCGCGACATCGCCATCAGCATCAGCCGGCGGTTTTTACGGGCTAACAGCCAGTTCCTACAAAGTGCAGACGAGCGACATCCGCGCGAGCTAGCTATCACCGACCCCGACAATGAAGCGGCCATGGACGACGAGCAGTAGCCCGGATATATCGCCGACTTGCAGGCGGCGCATTCGTCGCACGTTACCGGCATAATTTACGGCCGCGGGCTGATGGAGCAGGCGGGCACGACAGCGCACCGGCAGGCTATATTCCGCGCATCCAGCACCGACTGGCACCGCTTTTTAGAGTTCGCATCGGCCTAGGACGAGCTACCGTCGGTGCTCGGCAAGCGCAAGCGGGCGCTGTAAAAGAACGCGGTAGCCGAGCAGCAGATTTAGCGGCGCCACCGGCTACAGCAGGCGAACCTGACGCAGGCGGCGCGGCGGATAACCTAGCAGGCTAAGCTCGAGCTGCGTGGCGTGCAGGGGCCGACGCTACACGCGATCCAGCACGGCGAGAGCCCTATCGTCGCGGTGATGCCCACCGGCGGCGGAAAGAGCATGCTGTTTATGTTGCCGGCGTACGTCGAGCCCAGCGGGACGACAGTAGTAGTAATCCCACTAATCGCGCTGCGCCAGGACTTCCAGTAGCGGTGCTAGCAGCTTAACATCTTGTACGCGGTATAGGAGCGGCGGCGGCCCCCCGATAAGACATCTATCGTGCTTGTTACACCCGAATCAGCCATCACGCCCAAGTTCTATTTATTTTTAAACCGATTGCGGATGGTCCGGCGGCTAGACCGCATTGTTATCGACGAGTGCCATATAATATTGCCCGGATCGGCTGATTTCCGGCCGACGATGCGGCGGCTCGGCGAGCTAATTTAGACGCGGACGCAGCTAGTATTACTAACGGCCACGTTGCCGCCGACGCTAAAGCCGGTGCTGTTCGAGCAGATTAGCTACGCGCGGGAGGCAGTGCGTGTATTCCGCGCGCCCACCACGCGGTCGAATATTCGATATCTTATATAGCGGCCGGCGGTGCCCGTTCGTCGTGGCCCCGCAAACGCATAGATAGACAGTAAGATCGTCCAGGCCGGGATCCGCTAGCTCATCCAGGCAATCAATCAGAGGAAGACCGTAATATACGCCAACGTAGTCGGCCAAGTCGTGGCGCTAGCGGAGCAGATCGGCTGCGAGGCGTACACCAGCCAGGCGGTAGATCGATCCGGGATACTAGCGCGATTCGTCGATGGCTGACGTCCGATCATCGCAGCCACGAGCGCGCTAGGCATAGAGATCGACATCCCCGATATTTAACTGATTATCCACGTAGGCACGCCGCGGACGTTACTTAATTATGCGCAGAAGAGTAGCCGCGCCGGTCGCGACGGGCAAACCAGCGTAGCCGTAATTATCCAGTCGGCCGGATGGGACGATCCCGCGCCGTAGATAGCCGACACCCCCGTCCCCGAGATCGAGCAGATACAGCAATACATCGCCGCGCCGTGTTGGCGGCAGGTACTTAATCCGTACTTAGATAGGCAGCAGCGGGCGGGGTGTGTGGCCGACGAGGCGCCATACAATCAATGTCGGCCGATTCGGATTAAGGATACGATTGCACGGATGCGGGAGCGGGAGATAGCGGTCGACAGCCATGGCGCTGACCAGAAAAGCGGCCGGCCGATCAGCTAGCAGGCAGATCCGCAGGCAGGCCCCCAGGCAGGCGCGGACGCAGGCCGTCCAGCAGACCCTATTCAGACCCCCCTATCCCGTCTATCCCGCTCCCGCAGTACATCGTTCGCATCCTAAGCCAGCTCGCTCCATCGGCCATGGCCATCCCGGCCGGCAACCCCCCCGTCCCCCCGCAAGCCCCCCCAGTGGGCCCAGGCCGACATCCAGGCGCGGCAGCGAGGGATGCAGGCCGCGCTGACGGAGGAGGCCATCATTACCGAATGCCCGCGGTGGCTAGACCATTGTTATATCTGTACGCAGCAGGGCCGGGACGGGGCGAGCCACGATCTGTACGGGTGCCGGGCCCCCGACAGCCAGGCAGCGCGGCAGTAGATGCTCCAGGTGCGGCGGCAGATCCAGTACGCCCGATACAGCGCGTGTTTCCAGTGTAGGATGCCGCAGACGGTGTGTCCGGGATGGGAGGACCGCGCGCAGTGTGCGTACCGCGGGCTTTTGATCCCCATGGTCGCGGCGATGGTGTACGGGCCGCAGGCCGGGCCCATTCGGCCGCTGTGGCAGGACCGGTTGGCGGCGGCTGGGGTAGACGATCAGGATATCGACGCGGTCACGACATTTTTAGGGCAGATAGGACGGACCCAGCATAGTCAGTTATTCAATATATATTGCTAGTTACAGGAAATATATCGGGAGATCGAGGGGCAATTCCACCGATAGCAATATATATATATATTTTTTTTATCGTTATTACATACTAATGTAGATCGGGGTTATATAGAGAGAGAATCGATTTAAGATTTGTTAATATATATATTTTAGTATGTCCCGCTCGCCCGTGCATCCCCTAATATCTGGACCCGTTTAGGGTTTCCATAATGCGGTAGTTTAGGGCCAACGTAACCCAGATCTAGCTGTTAAATTATTCCGTCCC
>PIJX01000085.1:0-157442 GCA_002927005.1 Aspergillus pseudoterreus
GTTTTCAGGCAGAAGACGGGGAAGGGGATTTCCACGCGGGGCGGGGGTTCAGACGGGTGGGCTTCCGGTCGGGGGGGGGGGGTGAGATGGGAGTTTATCTGAGGATGAAGGGTTCTGAAGGAAGGGGGACAAGCAAGGCTGATATCCTCCTCATTGTTTCTTTTCGGCCGGAGGCCGAAACGTGCTCTCTCACCTTCAGCGGCATGATTGGACTGTTTACCTCAGTCGATCAAGGTCAGCTCCCCTGGAATGATCTTGAGTGCACCTGTAAGCAGGAAGTATCTGGTAATGCTGATCGCGATGGAATTTGTTTGGACACTTGGACTGGGGTTACACCAAGGGGCGACCAGCCTGTTCTCCGAAAGCCTCTCCGTCTATCACATCCACATTCATCAATCAACAAATATAAGCCGGTATGATCGAAATTCCGAAATTTCATGGAAATATTCGTCACGTAGATCAGCGTTTCGTCCCTTGCTTTTTGCGTGCTGTCTTCTTCGACTATCCTCTGCGATGAAGCGCATCGCTGATAGTAGTCTTTAGGATATGCAAGCCGAATTCGTCTAGCAAGAAAATCTGTATCTCATGAAGGTATAGCCCAGGTTTTTCCAGTAAATGATCACAGCGCGAATCCATAATATTCGTCGTAAGACGCCGGGGGCATCCACCTTTGACTGGCGGTGCTCTGACACTGCCGAACATGCGAAGATTAGATAGAGCGGATAGCAATAATTGTAGGGTTGCTGCAGCCGGCATTTGCAGCCATTTGGAACAACGAGAGTTTTCCATCGATAATCATACCGTGGATCAAATCAAGCGTAGATTGAGGTAAATTAGGTGCCATCGGTTGTACGGTAACCTAGACAGGCAGTTCCTGCGTGATGCATGACATGATAGCGGGAGAGGGAATAGCAGGTAGGGCGTAAGCGAGACGAGGTAATAAACGTGGCCATAATTGGGTAGTTCGGGTTAATCCTAAAAATAAATGAGTTTGTATCTTGACATTAGGGTTTGGGAATTGAGAGTCAATAGGAAAGTAGTATTGTACTCCCGGATGTTCGACGCTTCGAAATGGGGAATCACGGGTTTGGGTCGTCTCTCTTCGGAACTGATAGAACAGGCCAAGCCCAGTTTACAAACATTCGAATCGAAATTACTGTCATTGGCGTTGTCGTTGATAGAACGTATGAAGACAGAACACTTTGACAGTGTATTTGAACCCAACAACCGCGTTGCTGCAAGACGGGCCGTGGCATGTTCGAGCCTTCGGCAATTGATTTGCTCATTGAGTATCCTCAACTTCTTTTTCATCTCAAAAAGAGTTTCCGGGTGACTCAATATGTCGAAAGCGTCAATCATGTTTATGGTTCCAATGGAGTGGAAGAGTTGAGCCCCTCAAGGTCGACTCTAAGAAGCCGGGTTTAGAAAAAGCTGGGTTCAGGAGAGTTGGGTATATGAAAGTTGGATGACATTGTCAGGCGAGGCCCAATCATCGCGATCTGGGCCGCCGCTACTGCAACATTTATCACATTGTCACATTGCCTGGTGAACGGTATTCCATATAGAGCGAGATTTGTAGAAAGATGCGGTACTGAGGCGTAGACCTCTAGAGCACAACTATATCGACATATCGTGCAGCTGCTGAATGCTGAATATAGAATCTCGACAATGTCTCAAGGACCAGACAGACCCATGCTTTAGCAGCCCTCTTATCACTTTTTCCAACATCACTTTTGTACTGTGACCATGTGTGGATATACTAATGCTCCTGTGCTCTACCGCCAGTGTCCCGCTGGCCACAGGTGGGAGAAACGGTATATCAAAAGCAACGGGCGTGATCTGTTCCGATCCCGTGTTTGACCCAGAGCTCGGAGTGTTTGGCATGAGTTCACGACGTGGTCCCTGCCCTCGATGTCGAGACTCGGGTGTCTCTACGGATACCGTTGTTCAAGACGTAAGAGACTAGTTAAAGGGGGATGTTGTGGGAGGGAAATCAGGCTAAACTATATCAAGTAATTAAGGTAAGTTCTCGGGTCCCAGAATACAAAGCTAGCCGTTACATCCACGTCGGGAGTCTTAAGACACGTTCATTTCACCTCCCACTTACAGACCTTCATCCATCGTACCTGTATAATCATGTCACCAGCGTCTCTACCTAGCCATGATTCAGAACAAAAGACCTACGAGTTCATTGCATCAGGGACCGTTAGCATGATCTACGCGCTGAGTGACGACTGTGTTCTTAAGCGGCGCCCTAGATCAAACGACAGTTTCGCCTTGTCCGCCCACAACATCGAGAAATCGGCGTATAAGAGACTGGGCAGTCACCCCCGAATCGCGCGCTGTCATGCAATTACCAGCGACGGCCTTGTGCTGGAAAGGGGGAATTGCCTACGTAAAATACTCAGAAGCCCACACAAACGGGTTGACTTGTATACTCGGCTCCAATGACCACTGGAAGCCGCAGAAGGGCTTCGCTACATACATGAACAGAATATCATCCATGCCGATGTTGGATGCCATAACCTTCTTATCGACCGATCAGGCCATATCAAGTTTATTGACTTTGCTGGCTCTGGCCTTGACGGAAATGAGGCTTTAGTGTGCTATGAATGGTGCAGTTATCGACCGGGCTCTACACCTGATATCAAGACGGATATCTTTGCATTTGGGTCGACCTTGTTCGAGATCGAGTCGTGCAACGTTCCTTTCCATGAATTACAGGAAGTCTTGGAACCGTGGGAACTAATGCGGAGGGCGGAGCAGCTTTTCGCCGCAGAAAGAATCCCGGACGTGGAAATGTTGCAGCCCAAGCATGTAATTAGACGTTGTTGGAACGGCGATTATACCTCGATGGCGGAGGTGGTAGGTGATACAGCCGCCTGTTGCCAAAAGACCACGCCCCATATGGCATCACCGTACACATACTTCCATCATCAGACGTGGGATTCCAATGAGGTATAACAGCAAATAAAGAAAAGCTGCCTTCTTGGATCAGGTGAGAGGCGTATGGCCCCTGGACCAAGCTACTAGTGCCAACATTCCTTTGAACATTGAACGTTGAGTGGTGATTGCGGTAGGTACAGCCACCATCTCGGCACCGACCACAGCCCCCGGATCCGCATATCTCTGCCATTATTCTACATCCATCCTACCCACCTCTCCTGCACAAGGACGCTTTTACTTGTCCACTCCCGGATGATCTGCGATTTTCAGAGTTGCGCCCTGCGTTCTCGGCCCCATACACTCGTATTCTGCGTCTTGGCTGATGTTATGGTCTGAAGATCTGTCTATCGGCTCACCATGTTCAAAACATAAATAGTGTGCGTAGTCTACCTCTTCTTGACTGGTGCCTTGCTAGAATTGCCAGACGCATCTTCCCTGAAGCAACTAATCCACGATGGATCCCTCCGCTTATATCGTACGAGACACACATCGTGCCGTGATGTCTCTGCGCATTGTCGCAGGCATCAGTTCCCTCGCAGCACTTGTCGCTTTTGGATGGTCACAAAACAATTTTGACAACGGCGAGGTACTCGTTGAAGACCTAGGTGCACCAGTCATTAGTCCTGTTGTTGGTATTGTATGTGATACCTTGACGCTCCGGAAATATCTACATCAGACCCAGCATCCTAATGTGTAAACAGCTTGAGTACACTCTGATCTGGTCTTTACTAGCCGTGTCGATTCGACTATCCTCCCAGTCTCCCATCCACCCGGCCATTTACATCACATTCGACTGCATCGCCTGGGCTGGCCTCCTCGCGATGACCATTCTCTATCTTGCGTTGATGAGCCCTTACTACTCGGGTGATGGATACAGCTGCCCGACTTACACGACGGACTGCATCGGGAAAACGGTAGCCAACGTGGAGCACTTCGGCACGGCGATGGCGCTTCTTGCAGTGTGAGTGTTGCGTTGCTCGGTTCCGCGAGCGATCGAGTGTATCATCTTGGGTACCTGTACTGATACAATGCCATAGGATCATCCACTTTGGGCTGTTTGTCTGGGCGTGCCGGGTGGCTGATAAATTTCGAAAGAGTGTCTCGAAGAGCGGCCATGGTCATGCAAAAGGCAGCAACGCGGCGTAAGGGTCTAATGATTACAAACAGGCAGATTGGATTCTCCTGTTACATGCATACGCCTTCGAGAGTGGAATGTGGCTTGTCAACAATTAATGTTTAATTCTAATGTTTAATGACGCCACTACGATGATAGATGATTCTCAACAGCATACTATTGATTGTGCTCAATATAGTGGATATCAACAAGACGTTTTTGTATAATGCCCATATCAGCAACTATACCTTATAAACATCGTGGTGTTGGTTTCTCTGACTATAAATACCAATGATTTCTATAACTAAGTGATCGTATAACATAAAGCATGCTCTATACATCCGCGGAACTATATATTCGGGACAGTAGTTCACAGCGCTACCTCGATGTAACCAACTGGTTCCAGCCTAGCATAGACACCCGTGCGTTGGATTAAGCATCGGATCTCGAATCTTACCTCCGTACTCCCCAGGGAATCAACCGTGATGGATGAAGTATCTGGGTCATCATGAGAATGGAAACATGGTTATCGGATTATCGGAATACCGGATCATCGGAGTGTGTGTGGAGTCTATCTCCACGTGATCAGGTAGATAAGATAACTGTCTCCGAGGCGAATCTCGCCATCTGATGTTCAACTCCGCCGCATTGCGACAAGACGAGAGTCCCAGAAGGTGTGTCCGGGATGGCCCCTGTTGTCGCGGAAATCTTCTATACAGGTAATTGCGATCGTACTTCCAATACCCTTAAGATTCCGCAACTGACACCTGGCGATGCAGGCGCTGTTCCTGATGATTTGGCCACCGCATTCGCGCGCGAAACGTCCGAGTCAGATGGCCCTCCGACGAAACGCAGAAAGCTAGCCTCAGCGCCACAAAGCCTCGCAGAGCTGAACGGAGTGTCGGAAAAGAAAGAGCCTCTGGGGTATATACCATTGGCAAGGTTTCATTTACATTTGGTAGGGCAAAATGTCTCAAGTCTATGCCGGGAGCATCGCTGACCTGCTCAACTGTGAACAGAAATTCGCACACCCGAGCCCTTCCTTCGACGAGTCTAGCAATTCGGTTGAGACACTGCCCGATCTACCCATACTGATTCGCGATGCAAGAAACCATCCCACCTTCAGACCTGCGTCGCAAGCCGGGGCGTCAGAAAGCTACTCCAAAGTTGCGCTCGTGACCCCGAATAATGATAAGACGCTTCTCGAAGTGGAATGCACGGATCCCAAGATTATAGAATTCGGCGACAACCTGAAACTTGCGGCCGGCTTAGCGTGTGCCGACCGAATTCTGCGGACTATCCCACCAGTGTGTTATCAGTCGAGGCTTCGCCTCTTGGACGATGGAAAGACCTTCTGCCTGGAGACAGTCATCCTGTGGAAAGACTCACTGGACATCCTCGATTATAAGAAGTTGCATGTCGGTCCATTGAAGGTGTTTTCGAAGTATATATTGCGGGAACCCGAATTTGTGAATAGGAACCAGAAACGCCGAACGCCGGGGAAAAGCGCAGGGTGGCATCCCCGCGACTTTTACGAGAACGTCCATGTTCCCGAAGATACGCCCAGCTCTTCAGCAGAGGTGAAGTGCGATATGATCCAATGCGATTTATTCCCATTCCAACGCAGAGCCGTTCGTTGGCTCCTGCAGCGGGAGGGCATGGAGCTCCAGCCAAGCGGAGAGGTCGTCCCCGTCAAGCATGAACCTATCGACTCACTACCTATGTCCTTTCAGCGATTTGAAGATGCAGATGGCCGTGTTTGCTTCGCCAGTCAGTTGTTCATGGTAGTCACAAGCGACGTGTCGAACTGGTATGATGCGGGGAACCATCTAAAGGGTGGAGTCCTTGCTGAGGAGATGGGCCTTGGGAAGACGGTGGAACTGATAAGCCTGATGTGCTTGAATCGCCGGTTGTTGACACCTGAAGAGACATTCGCCAGGAATCCCGATGGTCTGCGACCTTCCGGTGCGACGTTGATCATCACGCCACCGGCGATTCTGGAGCAATGGGAGCAAGAAATCAAACTTCACGCACCCGGGCTCAGTGTGCTTCATTACACTGGTATACAGCGCCATCAGGAACTTTCTGACCAAGAAATGGTCGAGTTGCTTGCTGACCACGACGTCGTCCTCACCACGTATAACGTCCTTGCGCGCGAGGTCCATTACTCTGGCGACGCGCCGAAAAAGAATCTACGGCACGAGAAGAAATATGAAGCCAGGAAGACACCTTTAGTGAAGATATCATGGTGGCGTGTCTGTCTGGATGAAGCCCAGATGATCGAAAGTGGCGTCAGCAACGCAGCCAAAGTTGCCCGTTTGATTCCGCGTCGAAACGCCTGGGCAGTTACCGGAACGCCACTTCGCAAAGACATAACGGATCTTCTTGGGCTTCTGATATTTCTTCATTATCACCCATTCTGTGGGTTCATCTGGCATACGCTGTGTGTTGACTTCACCTCGATTTTGGCTAGAATTGTCAACACCATCGCGCTCCGGCACAGCAAGGATCGCGTCCGCGATGAGATCCAATTGCCAGCCCAGAAGAGGCTTGTCATCACTATACCTTTCACCGCAGTTGAAGAGCAGCATTATAATCAGCAATTCGAACAGATGTGTGAGGATTGCGGCTTCGATCTATTCGGAGCTCCTACGCGCGACGACTGGAATCCCGACGACCCCTCGGTGGTTGAGAAAATGCGGAGCTGGCTGGTGCGGCTACGCTTGACCTGCCTTCATCCAACCGGAAACTACAGGCGTGGCTTTGGGGCGGGCGGGCCGTTGAGATCGGTGGCTGAAGTCCTCGAGCAAATGATTGATCAAAATGACGCCCTGATATACGGCGAGGAACGGACACTGCTTCTATCCCGACTGCGAAGGGGACAATTGCTGGAGAACGCTATGCATCGGCAACAAGCTCTCGACCTGTGGATGGCATCCTTGAAGCGAGCCGCGGCCATTGTCAAGGAGTGTCGTGAGCGGCTGGAGTCTGAGCGCAAGAAGATTAAAACGACCACGGACACGCCTGAGAAAGATGCCGGCTCTGCTGATACAAGCGATAACGAGGGAGAAGATGCAGACAAGAATCCCAGAGTAGGTGCCATGCGGCAGAGGCTGCGGTCTGCCCTCGAAGTCGAGCATATATGTGTCTTCTTTACCGGAAACGCATATTATCAGATCAAAACCGACCCAAAACTCACGGAACCCGAGTCTGAGCGATTTGCAGCCTTGGAGAAACTCGAAGTAGAGGCATACGAGAAAGCGAAGTTAATTCGTAAAGAATTGCTTACTGACATCTCTCGGAAGGCTGGTCGACTCATGAAGGTGATCAAGGAGAAGAACAAGCATAAACAATTTGTGAAAATCATCAAAATGAAACCCCAGCTCTACAACAAGGGACTGGAGTCCCGTAGGGTTCTCGATGAGTTTGAAGAATTCTGCGAGACGATGAACAAACACGCCGAACAGTATGATGAGTGGCGACAAATCATGATCAAGCTGCTTTCACAGTCTCTCATCGACCAGGAAGATGAGTCGGAGCTTGAAGGCGATGAATACGAGCAGTCGACGAAGCAGCAGGATGAGATGTACGTCTATATGGAAGCATTACGTGCAATGTTTGCAGACCGCCACGACGCCCTGACAGGGCAGAGGAACATCCTCATCGCCCACGAAGTGAAGACGGGTATAATCCAGGCCAAGAAAGGAGAAGGACCTTCCCCTAAACTCTTCCTGGAGGTTATGGATATCCGGAGCCAGCTCAAACCTGACGCCGGCCGCTCGCTCCGCGCCATTATTACCGAACTACGCAGTCTCGCGACATCCCTTGAATGGCAGGCAAACGAAGGAAGTGCCCGTGCCCGTGCCGAGCTTGAGATCGTCACTCTTGTCATCCAGAATGCTGCCCACATAGCATCAGAGCAGGGAAAGATCGCTTCAAACCTGGAAAGGGAAGTAGAAATGTTTCGAGATACGATGAACAATCGTCTCGCCTACTATCGTCAGCTGCAGCAGATTTCTGACACAGTCGCCCCTTACGATGAAGAAAGTGTCGGGAAGCCGCTTGACCAGAAGCTCTTCGATTCGAAGCTCAGGCAGGAGGAGGCGTTGGATGAGAAAATTTCAGCGTTAAAGGCTAAACGCCGTTACCTCATCCATCTGCGGGATGAGTCCGGTTCGGAGGACGTTTCACGAACATGCGTTATATGCCAGTCAGTCTTTGAGATCGGTAGGACTAACCGCCTCCGCCGCCAGAAGGGTTATACTAACAGTGGACAGGTGTGTTGACGGTTTGTGGCCATAAATACTGCAAGGATTGTCTGCGCATGTGGTGGAACCAGCATCGGAATTGCCCAACCTGCAAAAAGCGACTGAAAGGAAACGACTTCCATCAGATCACGTATAAACCGCAGGAATTTGTCGTGCAGGTGGAGAAGACGCCTACTAAGATCGAGACCGAACGATCGTCAAAGAATCTGATATACGCCGACATCAGTTCCGGGACAATGGCAGAGATCAAAAACATTGATCTGGACAGCTCCTTTGGTACAAAGATCGATATGCTGGCGCGTCACATTTTGTGGCTGCGTGAACACGACCCCGGGGCAAAGTCCGTCGTCTTCTCCCAATATAAAAGCTTCTTGACCTACCTACGGGTGGCGTTTTCCAAGTTCAAAATTGGTTTCAGCAGTGTCGACAGCAATGATGGCATCCACAACTTCAAGAGTGACCCATCGGTAAGTAGTCACTTTTTGAGTGTTCGGGAGTTTCAGTTCTGATGCCTATAGGTTGAATGCTTTCTCCTCCACGCCAAAGCCCAATCATCGGGACTTAATCTGGTCAACGCGACACATGTGTTCCTCTGCGAACCGCTGATCAACACAGCAATCGAGCTCCAAGCTATTGCTCGTGTGCATCGTATTGGTCAGCATCGGCCAACCACGGTGTGGATGTACCTGGTTCAGGATACCGTCGAGGAGTCTATATACGAGCTGTCCGTCTCTCGCCGGCTCGCCCACATTGTTCAGAAGGAGAAGGAGAAGGAAAGCCGGTCGACTGACGCATTTGAAGTTGATGATCGCACAGTCAAAAATATTACGGAGACTGCGATCGACTCTGCGAATTCCTGGGAAATGCAAGACGCCGCCTTGGCGCAACTGATGGCTGGGGGAGGAGAGGGCGAGCTTGTCAAGAAAGATGATTTATGGCAGTGTCTTTTCGGAAATCCTGTCACCAAAAAGGATGACAAGAACCTTCAGGCGGCTGCTGAATCGGAGGTGGCGAGGTTCTTGAGAGGTGACGCAGCTGAGCAGAGGAGAGCTGTGTCGTAATATAGATCACGAGTCATTGAGGATTTACGGTGTATTTGACACAGAGAGTTGAGGGACTTCTAACGATTTTATAAGTTAAATTATACGAGTATAATGTTCTATTGTTTCTTTCACGAAAATTTGCAGATACTCTTGTAGTTGGTGTAGATGTAGGCGTACGTAGTAGAGAGGGATGAACCAGGCACAGATGACTAATCCCAGGGACTACCAGATCGGGATAGTAGCTTATCGCTCCTCCATCGTCGGGTAACTTCAACCGCTGACGTGGGTGCTCTGCCTGGGGAAATACATTACTCTCCTCACACCTCTCACTCGCTAAATTTTCCCCCTTCAACTCCTTGAAGCTCTTGGGTAGACAGATGTGCGAAACTGTCTGTCTTCCCTCGTCCTCTGAACTCTCGTGATGGCTTCGGAATCCACCCCAGCGAGTTCCGAGGCTCGCGAGTTGAGCCTAATATCGAAAGTTGAGCTCAGAATCGCTCTAGCGGATACAGATGAGAAGCTCGAAAATCTCCTCAAGACCTATCTGGCGCCGTTGCTGCTCAAGTTAGGCTCCGAAAGCCTGGCAGTCCGCAACAAAGTAATTGCCGTGTGTCAACATGTCACCACCCGCGTTCAGGCGCCGTCGATCAAACTTCCTGTGGAAGCGTTGCTGAAACAGTTCAAAGATCAAAAGTCCCAGCTCATCCGACACTTTGACTTGATCTATCTTCAGCAAGGAATCGATCGTCTGGGTTCCAATGCACGGATCGAAATCTTATTGCCTCTACTCCAAGGCATATCCGAAATCGGGACATCCACCGACCAGGCGGCTGTTGTGTTTAATCTTGTCCTGCGCCTGCTGCCTCTGTTGAAACTGCCACCAAAAGATAGTGATGATGATGTGCAGCTGAAATCACGCCTGGGCCTCTCCGACCAGGATACCCAGTTTCTGGCTTCGTGGTTCGAGAAGCTATTAATCTTGTCTCCCCCGGCCAATGGCGCATCCACGTGTCCAGGACTGGCAGCTTCGGATTTCAGGTTTCTGAACAAAGGGGCGCCTATGGCAGAGACGTGGAACCCATCGGCAAACGGTGGACTGAACCTCACGGAGACCAAGGTTACTGCTTTGAGATTCCTTGCCAGTGGGGCTTTCACTGATTCGGAGCGCTTTCTTCCTGCTTTGGTTGCCTCCGCCGACGCAAATTCTCGCCTTTCCGACATAGGAGAGGAAATCTTAAAACGGTTCATTCCGGACCTTGAAAATCCAGACGTTGTACAGCAACTCTACAACATGTACTTCGGAGAGGGGACGCCCGAGGGAGCTCCTCCAGTGCGCCCTGCTCTGCAGACAAAGGTCCTAGCCTATCTAGGGAAATCGATACACGCCACCACCAGGACAGATAATGTCCTGAGGTTGATTGAAGAAGGGCTTCTGTCAGACAATGCAAGGTCATCCCTGGGATTGCAGGCTTCTAAGCTGCGGACACAGATTTTCACGTTTACTACATGGGTGGTTCGGATGGGCTCACCGTCAGATCTTAAGAGTATGGCGCCTAAGCTCATAGCTGGCTTGAGAGACTTCATCCAGTCTCAAGGATGGCCAAGCCCAGGAGCAAGCGGGCAGAAATTACCCGCCACTGACATGAGCTTACGAGGCCTCGCTTATGAAAGTATCGGTATTCTGGTACCCAAAGTCGACTTTCAAATGCACGAGGACCAAGAGGGTCTCTCAGGGTTTGAGCTGATAAGATGGTTATTTATATCACTGAGTTCGGATGACTCGAGCTCTCAAATATTCGTCAGTATTGAGCAAGCCCTGGGCAGTATACTCAATTCCTCAGTAGATAGCTGGGATAAAGAGTTCCAGGAGCATCTTCGCCCGTTTTTGGTTCATCAGATGAACAACAACCCGGGCGGAGAGGACTCAGGCACCGGGTTTCAGGTAGTCCGCGATACGCAGTATGCTGCCGTCCGCTTCGCCAACAGGTTTCTCCCGTTCAATGATGTCGTTGCTCGCTGGATCGACCTTATGGCAGTGGCCCGGGGAACAGAACGACATCAAGAGGTGGTAGAAGAAGGCAAAAAGGGGCTGCACCCCTACTGGTACCGACTCATCAATCCCAGCAAGGACAAGAACTGGGTCACTTCTGTTACAGAAGAGTTGCGTGCGTCCTGGTTCAAGTTCCCGCAATTCACTGAAGCTGTCCGTTTCCTGCTCGGGTCGAATCCTTCTCCAGTAGTGACAGTGCATGGCCTGTCTGCTACAGAGATGCTGCCAGCCCCTTACAAGGATGCGTTCGGCCCGACTATATCTTTCCTTAGGGATGTCCTTCTTTGGGAGGCGTTCTTGGAATCTGGCATTCAGACGGACATAGAGCAAGACTGGGATATCAAACTGGATTTGCTGCTCACTTCTGATGAACAGGCCCGAGAGGGTTTGAAGAGATACATACGGTCTTCCAATAAAGAAGCAGTCGTGCTATTCTTATTAGGGGCTCTGAAGGGCCTTAACGGAGAACATCGAGATGGACGGCAGAAGTGCGGAGAGCAGTTTATCAGTATCTGTTCGGCATCGTCAAATGATATTGTGGACGCTCTCGTCCCCCAAGCGCCCATGTTGACACGCCCCTTAAACAGCAATGATCAGGGGGTTCAGAATGTGGCTGCGAGGGCCCTGGGAATTCTGGCTTCTCACCCTGCGTTCTCGCAAGATAACTTGGCGATACTCGTCAACGACCTGTCAAACCCTATCCAACTGTGGCAGTCGGCTATAGGCGAAGCAGTTCTTGGAGTCCGCGGCTCGATTCTGGCAATGGCATACTTACTGAGCCGACTTGCTTTCCGCGACAAGGTCAACAGAGTCCCTGATGCACACGTGGGTCAGTTTATCGATTTGGTCTTTGCTATAACCGAGAATGCACGCGACTCTCACCTCCGACAGTCAGCGCAGATTGCAATCGGTCAGCTTGGCCTTTCGGGTGTTCTGTCACGAACCGCACTTTCTGACGAAGGGTGGAAGACGATCAAAGATAAGCTGAAGGCGGATGCAAAAGCCGAAAGTGAGATTGCCATCATGTCGTTGGGATTTTTGTCCATGGTGTTTTCGCGAGAGGACGCCGATAATCAACAGTTCAAGGGCCTTCTGGACATTCTCTACGAGTTGCATGAGATCCGCAGCCCTGAAGTACAGTTCACCGTGGGTGAAGCATTGAGCAATACCGCAGTGGGTTGGAAGTCCAAATCGCTAGCCACTGAATTCGATGTTGACGAACGTCCCCTTGGATCGACAATTCCTGGCTCAGTGCTGGCCAGTATACTTGATAAAGTCATTTCTGACTGTACTGCCTCGAAGCCGTCGCTCAGGAAAGCGTCTGCCATTTGGCTATTATGCCTGGTGAAGAACTGTGGTTCTCTGACAGAAACACAAGCCCGTCTGCGTAAATGCCAGGGCACTTTCGCGGCGCTGCTCTCCGATCGCGATGAAGTGGTGCAAGAGACTGGAGCGCAGGGTCTGAGCCTCGTCTACGAAATGGGCGACCAGGCATTGAAAGATGATCTCGTCCGCGATTTGGTGGACTCTTTTACTGCGAACAATTCCAATCTCGCTGGAGGTCGCGTCAATGAAAACACCGAGCTGTTCGAGCCTGGAGCTTTGCCCACTGGGAATGGATCATCGGTCAATACATACAAGGATATCATGAACCTTGCCTCCGAAGCCGGAGATCCTACCCTGGTGTATCGGTTCATGTCGCTGGCATCCAACAATGCCTTGTGGACCAGCCGTGCCGCATTCAGCAAGCTGGGAATCAGCAGCATTTTCTCCGATTCTAGTGTTAACGGATACCTTGCCAAAAACCCCAAGATTTACCCGAAGCTGTTCCGCTACCGCTTTGATCCTAATCCCAACGTTCAGCGGTCCATGAACACCATCTGGCAAGCCCTGGTCAAGGATCCTTCGGCTGTGGTCAACGATCATTTTGACGATATCATGGGTGACCTGCTGAAGAGTATAATGACGGGACGAGAATGGCGAGTCCGCCAGGCAAGTTGTGATGCTATCTCGGACTTGATCCAAGGTCGTCAGCCTGAGAGATATGCAAAGTACATGGACGAGATCTTCACCAAAGCATTTAAGCTCGTTGATGACATTAAAGAATCGGTTCGGACGGCGGCCCTCAAGCTTTGTCAGACGATCACCGGTGCGGTGATTCGTTCTTTGGAGACAAGTGATGCTGACACGAAACGGGCGAACACGATGCTGGAGAGCACCATCCCCTTCTTGCTAAGCGACAAAGGAATGGAGTCTGGTGTGCAAGAAGTGCAGGGATTTGCAATTGGGTCGTTGGTGCAGATGATAAAGAAAAGCCCTGGGGGTCCTTTGCGGCCATTCGTGCCTCGAATAATCGAGCAGTTCTTGAGCTCCCTGAGCTCGCTGGAACCCCAAGCTGTCAACTATGTCCACCTGAACGCCGATAAATACGGGTTGACTGGTCAAGAGATTGACAAAATGAGGCTCTCCAGCATACGCACATCTCCTATGATGGAGGTGATCGAACGATATCTCATTGACATGCTTGATGAAACTAGCATGAAAGAATTTGCGACTAAGCTGGAGGGGGTACTGCGGTCAGCTGTTGGCCTTCCTACCAAAGTCGGTGTCAGCCGAGTGCTGGTGCTGTTGAGCATGAAGACTATGCTCTTTCGGCCGTATGCGGATCGGTTTATCCAGCTCCTCGGGAAATATGTCGTCGACCGCAATGACACGGTCAGTGCGTCTTACTGCACATCGATAGGGTATCTTGTCCGGCTAGCATCCGACGACCGGGTCTTGAAGACCATTGAGCATGCAAAGAGTCTCTACCTGACGGCCGAAGACGCGAATCAGCGAGTCATCTCTGCCGAGATCCTTCAGTCGACATCGAAGCTGTCCAATGATCGGTTCATGGCGTTTGCGGCTAGCGCCTTGCCCTTTATTTTTGTGTCGAAACACGATACCGACGAGCACGTGAAGGAGGTGTTTGAAAGTACTTGGCAAGACAATGTGGGTGGTAACCGTGCCGTGATGCTGTATCTCAAGGAGATTGTGGCACTGGTGTCGGAGAATCTGGAGTCTCCTCGCTGGGCGATCAAACACACGGCGGCTCTTGGCATTGCAAGCGCGATCACGGCCCTCGATAACGAACTCGACCTCTCGACGAGTGAGCTCTTGTGGCCCGTGCTCGAGAAGGCTTTGGCGGGGAAGACCTGGGAAGGCAAGGAGGCTGTGCTCAAGGCTTTTGTCAAGTTCGCCGGCCAGGCAAAGAAACTGTGGCAGGGGTCTCCGCCGCTAAGCAATTCGATGAAAGTGCGTCTGTCCGCTTCTTACCACGTGCAGTGCGCTGTCAGCAAAGTGGGCTTGAGCTGAGTTACTGATATCCATAGGCTATTGCCATCCGGGAGGCGAAACGAAACAACCAAGCCTATCGTCCGCACGGGCTTACGGCGTTGGGTGGGGTGGCCAAAGCACGACGAGACCTTAATCTGATGCCCGACGCGTCGAGTATTGTGTGTCGGGTGCTGGAAGATGTTGGAGAGGACGGAGACATGATGGATGTTGATGCTGGTAGTGGTCGAAATGCTAAGTGAGTCTACTGCGTCTGTGTCTGTGTCATTTTCTTGCTAATGCTCTGTTTAGGCAAAACGTGGAAGATACACTGGCGGCTTGTGTTGAATGCCTCCTACAATGCCTCAACCCGTCGCTGAGCATCTCCGCGCAGGGTACGTATTTACGTCGTTACTCTTCCACGACATATACTGTTAAGATACTGACGGAGTCCAGTGGTGAATGACTATCTCGCCGAAATCACCCCCCTTCTCAACAAGGCGCTGAGCCACGGCGGGCGCAAGGTGCAGGTTACGCTGTACGAGCAACTGGAGCAAGTGTTCCGGGGCCTCGAAACGTGGGCTCCACACCGGGGCAGCGAGGAACCCGATCTACGCGAGCTGCAAGGGCCCTTGTCGGCGCTAGCGGGGGAGATGTTTGCGCGTGAGATTGATGTGTCGGCCGAAGCGATCCGCAAAGGGCGAGCTGAGGCCGCCGTGGGGTACATCTCACTGTGCCAGGGGCATGGGATGGAGGTGTACGGGGGGCTGCGGGAGGAGATGCAGAGGTGGAGGGCGGGCGAGCGGTCTGGTCCGTTGCAGAGTCTTCTTGACCGGGGGATGGAGAAGCTTGCTTAGAATCGAATGATAAGACCTGATGGATACATGTGTACCTAGTGTTGCAGATGAAGAAGTGAGGCTGAGTTGGTTGGGTAGGGAGTTCTCTGTTCGCTTAAGAGGGTCCAAGGTCTAGAACGGCAGTCCGGAGTAGATTTACGATCGGAGTGCAGATAATTGATTAGGATCGGTTGGACGGACGGTGGATCGGGTGACCTGCAGGACCCTGTCTAACTAACTAGTTAACAAGGTAGCCTTATAGATCTGTACGGTACTGCAGAGTAAGTCTGGGACGATAGGGAAATCACCGGAAACATGATCCCTGTGGACAACTGTCGAATACGGGATGATCTGTCTCGTCTGTACGAAAGGATCAGCTGATGCTGAGGCTCTCTGCTGGATCAGTCGCAGTCGGTCTTGCGATGATTAGGGTCGGCCGGGAGGATCCGAAGCAGAACGGATAAGCGAGTCACCACTAAACTCCCTCGTGATAGGGACCAACTGGTAGTTGGTTTGACTAGTAACCTAGGTAGTTAGGTAGGTAGGTAGGTTGGATAGTCTATCGTGGTTAGCGACTCGAGACAGACCAATAGCTGGATGGGCAGTGAGACATGGCGGGTGTTGGGCGTCTGCGGAGGAGGATCCAGACCGGTCCAGGCGAGTCTCGCGATGGGAGGCTAATTTAGATGCAGTCAACGCCCGGACATGCGGTCCGCCCACAGAGGGGATTATGTCGGGTCCGAGGAATGAGCAGAATAAGATTAAGCATTTAGTTAGAAGAAAGGGACAAAAGAGGGTTCGGAGTTGCCGACACTATATATAGGTGGTGAGTATATTCTGCAGTGTCATGCACACAATAATAATAACAATGATAATGATAATAAAGAATAACAGCCTAATTATAGGACCCTACTCCGAACTATCTGGGTTAGTACCGAGGATGCCACATCTACCGTCGATGACTACTTAGTCCCTAGTACCTAGTAGTATTAGCCTACTACAACTAGTACTACCTATACTCCGTACAGAACTACTACCACTCCTACTAGACACTGGGAGGCAAATTCTCTCTCCAATCACATCACATAGCTCGCTCATTCAACCTAATCAATCTAAAGACTGCGCCTCGCGTAGGACATTCATCCCACATGGTTGGCATGTTGGCACGTTGACATGTTGGCCCCCCTGCTGTCTCTCGGATGTATTCCTTACTTGGTTGATTCCTCCACGCGAGACAGACTTGGTTCCTGAGATCCGCCACCGGACCTCCACGGACTCTCGGGCTGGCTGATCCCTAGTTCGCTTCGCGCCGGATGAGCTCCTTTCTCTTTTCTCTCCTCCATGCATGCATCGTCTGCCCGATCCGTTCTTCCCTAGTCTTACTTAGATCGTGGACCGTGGTTTTTGCCCCACGGCCCTTCATCATGTATATACGCGCTGTCGGGCGGAGGTCGTCTTATCCTCTCTTCTCAATTCCTTTCTTTCATTGACCTCCATTTCCCCGCATCGTCCCAATCTTTCTCTCTTTGATCTCTGTTCCTTGTCTCCCCGCAGGTGGGTGTCGTGTCTCTGTCCTCTCCACTATACGGACCACAGACCACAGACCACACCAGACCTCCGCGGAAGTAAGACTGTAAGACTCTCCCTCATCCTTCACCAACCCATCAATCTCAATCCTAACCATTCCAGCCGCAACTCCCTCCTCATGACCGCCGTCAGCGTCGTCAAACCCAGCCGGCGCGGGAATGTCTCCCGGAAACGTCCCCTCTGGCTCCCCATCATTGCGCCAAAAGACGAGGCCATTCCATCCACTCCGGGCCCAAATCTGTCCGTTGGGCCCATTAAGAATCCAATTCCCAGGTCGCGACTCCGTTTTCCCCCACGGTCTCGCACCGGATGCTGGTATGTCGCTTTCTTCCAACCGGACTCTGTGTGTAGGCGCGTTCTGATCTCCAGCTAGGACTTGTCGGGTGAGTCGGTCATCTAACTGGAACCATGCGACCTGAGATAGGCTAATCTCCTAGCCGACCGTGTAGAGTCGCAAAGGTGAGTCCAACCAGCAATTCCTCGAATTTAGATGATCGAATTGGTCTAACGGACTGTGCCAGTGAAATGCGACGAGAGTCACCCTCAATGCAATGTACACTACACTTCCTCTCCGAATACACCGTCTTTACTAACCTCCCCAGCAATGTACCCGTCTCGGTCACGCCTGCGACTACAAACCCCGCCTCTGTTTCCGCGATGACACCCGTCGCGTCATGGAGAGAATGTCTTATGTCAATATCGCCGGGAACGTCGTCTGGGATCGTACGAGCTACTTCTTTCTGATTCGTGTTCTCACCCCCTAACATGGTCCAGCCAACGCAATCGCTCTGACGGCGCTTGCTTCGGACGCCCTACCCCACGACCTGCTCCCCTCCTTCGCCGTCCTCGCATCGGACGAGGAGCGCGAAAGAAAAGCCCAGGCCTCCATCCCCGGCACCTATCATGTCATTGTCATCCCAGAAAGCTTCGCTCATCTGCCCGAATACACCACGACGCCGTGCGACAAAGATCTAGACCTCATCTCGTCGCCGATCAGTGCAGATGGCGAAAGCGACCACCTCGACAGCCCCGTCGGAATGGACGATCCCAACGTGGTGATCGTCAAGATCGTTCGAGACACCCGAAGATACCCATACTCCCACCGCCGAGACTCGACGCAAACCCCCGACTCCGACCTCCCGCTGCCTTTACCGGTCGACTCCGCCTTGTATCCGGCCATCCAGAGCATCGTGGACGAAGACCCTGCCCACGACAAATGCGATCTCAGGAATTATGAGATCGCGCTCTTTGACCACTTTCGCAATGTCGTCTGGCAGCAGTTGATGGCTGGGGGGACGATCTTTGCCCGTTCGAACCACCACCATTTGGATGTTGACCTGTTCGAGCAAGAAGCGGCGAACTTTCCTCCGGTGGGTGGATCTCTCCATCTACACAGGAATACTTGCTTATCAGTTTACAGCTCTACCATGCAATCCTGGCCGTGTCAGCTCTCAGTCGATTCCGGCAAGGAGATGACCAGAGCGTTCATAGCCTGCATTATGTCAACCAAGCGTATGACTATCTCCAGAACAACTTCGACAGCGCGAACGACGTGGTTTCCGACAGGATCTTTCTTACCTATTTCTTACTTTTGATTTATGAGGTGCGTCGAATGTCCAATGGTTCGCTGTCTGCGACACGGGCTAACGACTCTTAGACGATCGCGCCGAGAACCACTGCTTCCTCCGTATGGTCCCATCATGTCTCTCGTCTTCTGCAAGTATACATCGCCCGGCAAACAACCCTGGGCGGAGAACGGTATCCATTCATCATCTGGTGGATCTGCAATATCGATCTCCATGCCCTTCTCAGCGGTATCGGGACGGGAGAGTTCGTGAGGACCGTCATCGATCACAACATATATCCGGGGCTGGACTTTCTGCTCTACCGCATGGAGGACGGCCGCTATCCAGCCGAGCCGGACAACCTGTCCATGACATTACGCCTATATCATAACACGTTTACGCTGCTCGTCCGACTGGCGCTGTTTGCGGCCAGCGCGCGAGAATTCCGCCAGTCATACCCTGATTCGCCGCTCGACCACCAGCTCAACGCCGCGGAGGAACTGCGCGAGGAGCTGCGGCGGCTGTGGGGGTCTTCGGAGATGTGTTATTTGGTCGAGAATCGGGAGGGTCTTCCCGAATTGGCGCAGTACATCCTCCAACAGGTATGCCTGCTCCACCACTCCGTCAACCTATCCACAAACGCAGCCCTGACATCTGACTGTAGATCACGATCCTCTTCCACACCGCTCTCCTCTTCTCCTACACCAGCCTCTGGCCCCGACAGCGGCTGGAGCAGGGGCAAGCGACTGAAGACGAAATCCACCACCATGCGACGATGATCCTGCAGCTGGCGGAAACCCTGATCCCCAGCGACGGTGAGTGCGGCCGCAATCTGATTGCGTTTCCGATGTTTTTGGCTGGGGCGGTGACGGCGTCGAGCGGGCTGAAAATCCGCGCGTGGCAGTTGCTGTCCCGGCTGGAGGAGGAGGAAATGGGGTATAATGCGTCGACGACGAATTACCTGCTGCAACTGGTCTACGAGCGACAGATGCAACACTCGCGACATGGAGGGGAGGCGATTTGGATCGACTGGATGGAGCTGGTGGCTGCGCGCGAGTGTCCAGTGCATTATGGATGAGGTCATGATGTTATGATTTTTCATTTTTGTTCGTTATGGATGCGATGACTGGAGTATGGATATGATATGATATGATATGGTTTCTGGATATGGTTATGGGTGGATGTACATGTACCTACTTACGGAGTATACCAAGTCAACGAGGGTTGTGGATCCAACTGGTCAACCATGGATCGAATGTTTACACCTACAATACACCTCTGCCTAAAAGAATACTTGGTCCACAGCAATCTTTCATCACAAACAAGGCACATGCGTCGCAGCAATATACCCTGTCATTCGCTCGTATACTGGCGCCGAGTCGGTTAGATAGTTCGCCGGGGCCAATGGCCGCATGCGCTCCAGCTGGGAAAATCCCCGGCGCTTAACGATAGGGAATGTCTCATCATCTCATCGGGTACACATCCTCCTCCTCCTCTTCTGACTCTCACTCCCATCCAGAAAGGGTTCTACTCCTTTTCTGTCCCTTCTGTGGTGGTCGCCATCTCGTCACAGACTGACTACCTGCCCGCTCTCTTCTCGAAGCGCCGACTCCCCGCATCGCTGCCACACCCCTCACCCCCCGCTGACTTCGTCTCGGATGGTGGCAGCCTGCAGTCTGTTCAGTACTTTTGCTCGATAACCGCCACCACTCTCGACCTGAGCAGCCGGAGAACACTCTCTCCCATCGCCATGAATCCCGCCATCCGTCAGGGCAATCCCTCCGAGGAGGAGCTGTTTCTCAACACCACCGGGCAACCGCGGGCGGAATCCCCGGTCGTTGAGCCATTGCGCATTAACAAACGCGACACCCCGTCGCCCGCTGCACAGAGCAATCCTCTCCCCTATCCCGACGATCGTCCTCGCCCGCACCAGATGCGCTCCTCCAGCTCCAGCAGCTCCAGTCCTACCGCCGACCCGGGTCGCTCAGCGGGGTCACCAAGGCCCTCCGAGTACCCTGCCGCTCTCCGGCCGCGAGATGGGCGTGAACCAAAGCCGGCCACGCTGGCGGAGCGTCGAGGAAACATCCCCAAGCCGCTTCCAGAGTCCCCCGCCGGCGACGGCCCGGACCGAGAGGGGCTCTTTGCGAGGAAATACCAGCGTGGTCCGGCGCCCCCTCCCGCGGTGACTGGGGCACAGTTGGATGGGAATAACTATACCGACTACCGTCAGCAACAGTATTGGCCGCCGCCCCAGCCTTCGAGCTCTGCTGGATCCTCCGCGAGCCAGACCCTGCAACCGCCCAACAACGCCATCAATCGCATTAGCTCCACCGCATCCACCTCCACCACGCGAGCCCAGCGAGGCTCTCCCCCGCCCCCGGAGACCCCCATCATCGAACCCGGTCATCCGCCGGCCTCGGATATCGAGGCGCGATATGCCGCCTCGGGCATCGCGGGCACGTCAACGCTCACCGGCTTACAGGCTCAGAGCGCCGCGGCGCAGCGGCGAGCAGAACAGTATGTCGGCCAGCAGCCCCGGAACCCGGTGCAGAGGCCGTGGACGCCGACCGAACAGCCGGGCTCGCAACCCCACGGGCCACCCACAGTGTACCAGGGAGCCGGGGTAGTATCCGATGGCCCTGCGCCGAACACGCTCGCCGCGAACAAACCTGCTGCGGCGGCCGCCTCCCCACCGCCGCAGGCTCAGCATCCGGCGAGAATCCCGCAAAATGTGCTGGAGCAGGACCTCGAACGCATGCGCATTAGCTCGTCGCCTCCGCCGGCGTATTCCAGCGTCTCTGGACCGGCCGCTTCGCAGGGGTATCCAAATGAGAAGCAGCGCATGCCGGCGTCGACCGCTCCGCCGGTGTCGGCGGGCGCTCATCCTGCTATGGCGGCGCCTGCTGCGGCCAGTGCTGCTGCAATGCCTGTCACTGCGGCGCAGGAACATCCAGCGTTTGCGAATGACCCGGCCCAACAGCCTCTCCGGCAGTCGCCGGTAAATAATGCGCAGAATGGCCTCCCACAGGAGCCACAGCAGCCGGTCCAACAAGCCCAAGTCGGCACCCTTCCGCCCGCCTCTGGTGTCCCTCCTGCATCGCCTCCGCCGCTCCCAGAGGGCTGGATCGCCCATCTTGACCCGAACTCGGGGCAGTACTACTACATCCACCTGCCCACGCAGTCCACGCAGTGGGAGTTCCCGAAGGGGCCGACGCCGTTGAACCTCAACGAAACCCCCCTGTCGCCGGTAGGAAGTGTCTACAGTAGTCATCCGCTCACGTCGCCGGGGCTGTCCGCGTTCGGGAAGCCGATGGCTTCGCCGGGGCTGCCCATGACACCAGGGTATGAGAGTCTGCAATCGCCGGTCGCAGCGGGATTCACCGGGCCGCCCCCGAGCAGCGGCGTCGACTTGTATAAAGTGGCGCCCACCAATGGAGTCTACTTTGGCCCGTATCTCCGCTACACCAACATGGACATCGAGCGAGGTCTGTGGCTCGGGTCCATCCTGCTGGTGACGGATGCGGCCCAGCCGCCGACCATCCACATCCATCAGAGCGTCGACCTGTCGCCCAACCCGCGCCAGCTGAAGGCGTTCCCAATTGCGGTCCATCGACGATGGACGTTCTACAAGTACGAGGTTGACCTGCGGATGGAGGAGTCGGGCCCTGCCAAATGGACGTACGCGATCACCTCGCACCTCGGCTGCACGCGCTACGAGTTTCTAGTCGCTGGACGATACGAAACGAACTGGCGGTTCATCGCCACCTCCGGCAACGACTTCTCTTTGAACGTGAACGCTAACGAGCGGTCCCGGCTGGGCGGCGTGGGGTTCATGTGGAAAGACATCATGCAGAAGCACAACGAGATTGGCGGGTTCCATGCGCAGTTGTGTCTGGGCGGCCAGATCTACGCGGATCGCATGTGGAAGGAAATCGCCTCCCTCAAGCAGTGGCTGGCGATTAGCGGCAAAGACGCCCGGAAGAATGTGCCTTGGACGGCGGCCCACGAGGAAGACGTGTCGCATGCGTACTTCCATTACTACACGAGCCACTTTGACCAGCCGTATCTGCGGGAGTCGTTTGCGCAGATCCCGTATGTATGTCAACTGGATGACCATGATATGTGAGTGATCGTATCTTTTATCCGCCGATAGAGGCCCATAGCTGACCGTGCTAGCTTCGATGGCTTCGGCTCATACCCCGAGCACATGCAGTTCTCGAACATGTTCAAGAACATCGGCCGCATCGGGATTGAGATGTATCTGCTCTTCCAGCACCACACCACGCTGGATATCCTCCGCAACGTCAGCACCGACACGGACCTGTTCACCATCACCGGCACCGGCTGGCATTTCGTCAAGTATCTCGGTCCCGCGGTGGTGGTCGTCGGGCTGGACTGTCGCTCCGAGCGGAACCCTCACCAGGTCGTCGCCGGTCCGACCTACCAAGGCATCTTTCCCAAAGTGGCCATGCTGCCGCCCTCGGTGCAGCACTGTCTGTGGATGATCTCCGTGCCCGTAGTGTACCCGCGGCTGGAGACGGCCGAGCACATCGCCCACACCGTGGCGTCTGGCAAGCGGGCCGTCACCGGCGCCTACAACGTCCTGGGCAAGGTGACCAGCTCGGTGGCTGGGGTTGTCGGCGCCAAAGAGGTGGTCGGGTCAGGGTTCGACTCGGTGAAACGGGCTGTCGGCAAGTCCGGGCTGATGGGAGGGATTCTGAGTCCATTCGGCGAGTTTGACCTGATGGATGAGCTGCGCGATCAATGGACGCACGAGTCGAAGGTGCCTTCACATAAACCCGCATCCATGCTCAAAGGCTAATGTTAGTGACAGGACCTCGAACGAACATACCTCATCCGCACGCTCCAAGGCATCGCGCACCAAAAGTCGCTACGAATGACCTTCCTCTCCGGCGCCGTCAACGTCTGCGGTGCCGGCCTCGTCCACGACCCGGCCCACCCCTCCGACCACAAAACCATGTACCAGCTCATCTCGTCGTCCGTCGTGAACAGCCCGCCGCCCAGCTACATCCTCAAACTGCTGCACGGCAGCAACAAGCCCATCTACATCCCGGCCAACGGGCACCGCTCCACGCCGTCCCAGCCTACCGATACGAAGGAAGACATGATGGAGATCTTCCAGTCGGATGTGACGGGGCAGAGCCGCGAGCATCGGAAGCTGATGGGGCGGCGCAACTACGTGGCGATCGTGGCGTATGACCCGGACCTGGTCTCGACGTTCGGGCAGCACCAGGGCCATGGCGGGAAGCTGAATCTTGCGGCGGATTTTATGGTGCAGGGCGAGGGGGCGTATGGGAATGTGGTGAAGTTTGGGCCGGTCATTGTTCCTAGTTTGGGGTGAACCTATTAATTGGGAGTATGTTGTTATTTCTTATGTGTGTTGATCCAGCGTTTAGATTCTAGTCATAGCATAGTTTTCATGAAGTCATCGTTGTCATCCAAGACCATGTCCAACAGCTGGAGTACACTAGCATCATCGTGAGTCATAAGTCATAATCCATACTGCATACCTACTAGTGAGTGTCCATGCTATCCTCCAGTCGGATCTCCCCCAGGAACACACAGCCCCAGCCGCAGAAAATAATCTCGATGCGCAAAGAGCAGCTCCCAGAGCCGGTACTTGGCCGGAACAAGATCCCAGAGCCCGCCGCGAGCAGACAACACCACCTGTCCTTGTCCCTGTCGCTGTTCCCCAGACCCTACCACAGACTCACTCTCCGCCCCGGCAATACACCGTGCATCCGCATCCCCTTCACAAAAAACGACATCCTCCACCCCAGGCCCGGGCCCAGGCCTAGAAATAAACACCTCGCCGCCATGCATGGCAAACCCCCACTCCGCCGCAGGCAACAGCGGCACCGGATCATCCACATGCGTCACGCGGCGGAAGCGGAACCCCTTCTCCCCTACCTCCTCCAACCCAAAAACCCCATCCACGAACCGACAGAAGTCAGCATTGCCAACCCTCGGCTCCCCAAACGTCGTCACCCGCGGCCTCCAGCCACGCAGCGCCATCTCCGTGCCCGCCAGCGCGGCCACCGCCCCGCCGAGCGAGTGGCCCACGACCTCGACTTCGTAGCCCGGGTAGCGCGCGCGCGCGGACGAGACGTGGTAGAGGACTGTGCGGCGGGCTGCGTGCCACGAGGTGAGGAAGCCCGTGTGCACGGTGCAGTTGTTGCATGCTTCGCTGCGGCCGGTGTCGATTGTGTCGTTCTCTGGGTGGTACGGCGTGTACGGCTGCGGGTAGGCGGAGAGATCGAGGATCGTGTTAGAGAGGGAGTAGGTGCCGCGGAAGGCGACAATGATGCGTTGCGGGGGGTTGTGCGCGAAGGCGATGTAGCCGGTTGAGTCGGCGAGGAAGGGGCCTGTGTTCCAGGTCTGTTGTTATAGATATAATGTTAGTTGGGAGGGTCTGGAGGATGGGAGGGGGGAGGCTACGGTGATGAGTTCGAAGCCGTCCAGGTCGCTGCAGTGGCTTAGGCATTCGAACGGTTTGTGGATTCCTGTGCCTGTGTCGCCAACGCAGTAGGTGATGTCGACGATGCGCGCGAGCTCGGACAGCGAGGTGAAGAGCTCTGGGGAGATGGTGCGGTTCGTCGCATGGTGCGCTGCGCACAGGGGGATTAGGCAAGCTAGGAGATAGTACAGTATGTAGAAAAACATGGTGGTGCTATCGATCGTGGAGAGGCATGGTGGTCAACGACTCAACATTGCTTTGTTCAGGTACAGATGGGACGAAGCTCGTGACAAGGAGCGTGACGTCGAGAATCCGGGGTAGGTTACGTAAGACCTGACCTTCCTTTTCTAGTTACTAGTAGTATTTACGGAGTATGCGCGTACAAATGCATCTTTAATTATGCACTACTACTCGGTAATAGAGTATAGCATATCTATGTACTCCTCCTCAAATGCTCCAAATAACCACCCGCCCATCAACTCCGCTCGCTACTAAAGTCAGCCAAAGCCAAGTCAACTTATACGACATCACTTACTGCTAAGCTTGTGCACAGCCCCGTTACTCTCCTCGTACACTCGGACAGTGCTGATGGTGTTCTGGTGCGTCGACTTCAGCTTGGTATCCACCTGCGTCTGGCCCTTCAGATCCATCTGGCGGAACATGTTCAGCGCAGACTCCTCGCGCACGCTGCCCGCGCCAGGCACCGCCTTGTTCTCAAGCGAGCCGGTAAGCTGCCATCCGCTCTCGTCGCCGCGGAAGCGGTACGGTTCACAATCCTATTCAGTTAGTTCGTTGCAAGCGGCAGGAAATGAGGTAACATACGTGACCGGCGGCGATAATCTCGTTCTCTCCGTTCCAAATCAGACTGGTAAACGGAAGCAGACGGGTGGTGATGTTCAGCATGGCGCGCGGCGGCTGCTCCGGAGCACTGGGATAGACAACCGTGATGCTGCTGTCATGGCCAGTGAACGCGAGCGCATCTCCGCTAGGCGAAAAAGACACCCCGTGAATCCACCCGGCGGAATCGTTCAAGAACTCGCCGCAAATCGTGTTGAACGGGAGACGCTCGCCCCAGGCGCTCGGCTCGGGACGCGTGTCCACGCCCTTGATGTAGCTCGAGAGCACTCGCGCATGGGAGTCCGTAGAGCCGGCGGCCAAGAGGACCGAGTTGGGATGCCACGCAAGCGTGGTTATGGTGCTTCGGATCGGTTTCTTCAGGTGCTTCGAAATCCACCAGTCGTTCTCTTCCTCGAAATAGCACACCGCAATCACGCGCGCGCCGGATCCGACGGCGAACTTCTGCTCCGACGGGGACCACCGCACAAAGGTGGCGGCCCGGTTAATCCGAAGAAGAACAAGGGTGGGCTTCCATCCAGAGGGGGTTTGCTCCCACACGTAGGCGTTGCGATCTAAAGTGTCGGGTTAGCTAATGCCTTGGAGGCTAAAGAGGAACGCACCCTGAGAGCAAGTCACGATGCGGCCGCTGTTGGGGGCAATGTCGACTCCAGTCACGGTCTTCTCGTGGCCCTTGAGTTCGTCGGTCAGAGCGAACTTGGTGCCGCTCTTCTGGTACAGTTCCACATTGTTGTCCCTCGCGACGGCCAGCGTCTGCTTGTCAGACGAGAAAGAGTGGTCGGCAATTGGGTTGTGGAACAGATGGTGGACTTCGGCAGACATGTTGAATAATCCGACAGGAGGAGCTCTCTACTGTCGAGTACACTGTGAGTAGTGATGGCGGGGTTGGAGAGGCAGCTGTCTGTTTCTCCTGACGATGACGCCGATGGGGTTACGTAAGTTATCACGTGATGAGACACGGATCTTTGCCAGCGGCCTAGTTATCCACAGGAGCAGCAGATTCTCAGATCGCGTCGTCTCGATCCTCCTGGAGCCACCCGTGTTTCTCACTATCATTAAAGGGTCTCCTGAACATAGTCCCTGTTTTTTCATCAAGATGTCTACGAAAAACCTCCCTTCGCGCGGTGGTGCCCAGGGCAAGCCTGCTACCGTCCCCAACCAAACGTCAGTAGCGACCTCCAAGCCAGAGATAGACACATTGCTGACTTTATAAGACTCTATTGCACGAATCTTCCGGACAAGCTCCGCAAATATGACCTCCGGCTGTCGCTCTACACGCTCTTTTCCACCTACGGAACCGTCCTAGATGTCGTGGCCATGAAGACCGAGAAAATGCGCGGTCAAGCCCACATTGTGTTCAAGGATGTGCAGGCGAGCACGCAGGCTATGCGTGCGCTTCAGGGATTCGAGTTTTTTGGTAAACAGATGGTCAGTTAATACCCGTTGCGACCGTCTCAATTGATGCTGACTAGTAAAGAAAATCGTTTACGCTAAGGGTACCTCGGACGTGATTGCTCGACTCCGTGGAACCTACAACGTGGCTCCCACTGCGCCGACAGCCGCCCCCTCGACGGACCTTCAGAAATCGATTTTCAGCGGTCCCCCTGGTTCAATGGCATTGCCCCCCAAACCTGAGACCAACGGGGCGTCTCAGGCCACTCACGGCGTCAAACGCCCTCGTGAAGAGGAGAGCGACGAAGGCGAGGCGCCAATGGATGAGGATAGTGACGTGCCGATGGAAGCTTCGTCCGATGAGGATTAAATTAATTTGTGCAGTCTCACCCTGGTGGGGGGTGAGGTGAGAGGTGGGGAAAGACAAGGATGGGACATTCCTCACCCCATTCCCGGCTCCGGACCCTTCTCTCCGCCATCCAGGCTTTGGACGTCCCCGGTTTCGAAGAGTTCACGTGGCAAGCTGAGGCCGAGGCGATTTCCCACCAACCCGAGCCAGAGCATGAGGTAGAGCTCGGGCGTGACGCGCTGGTGCCCTGCGATTTGCTTCATTGCATCGGCGGTGTTGCACGGATGAACGAAGAACATGGGGGCCCCGGAATGTGGATGGTACTACGCAACATGAGCACTGGCACCGACCTTGTTGGACGATTGACAAGCACCTACACCCAGACTAATACCGCCCATGACCCCGACGCTTTGGAGTTCCTTTCTGTACTGGGGTGGGACCATATACCGGTAGACCTCATCTATGCCCAGTGGTTTGGGATGGCCTGTCTGCCGGAGGGTGAAGTATAGCACGGGGACTTGGTACGTGGGAGAGAGGAGGACTTGATATTCTACCTGTACACTGGGATCAGAGTCCGACGTGCGGATCAGTGCTTCCTGTGCATAGCTGTCAGTGCCGAGAATTTTACTATCATGTGGGACGGTATGACACCGACCGGATCGTCGTCACAGATTTCTACGGGAGCGTCTTGGGGGGATAGAGCCTCGGAGTCATCGTAGTCAAAGCTTTGGGAGATGTTCAGAATCGGGCCAGTTGCCTAGTACTGTCAAGCAATGTCCTATCGGTACTCCGTAGAGAATCGAAAGGTGGAGGGAGGGAGGGATTAAGCTCCCAGCCAATAGGGGTCTCCATACCTGGTCTAGCACGCGAAAAGAAAACCGCCCGGTGTCGACGGGGAGAATGCGATGGAGGAACGTGCGACAGGCGCAGTCGAATTCCGTGGGGGTGAGGAAAGGAAAGGCCGACAGAGTGGCGGACATTCCTGCAGCAATGGTCACACGAGGATCGGCTGGGAGAGACAAGAGAGAGACGCCGTTTTCGATGGAGTCGTTAGTGAGAGAGGGGGAGTGTTTGCAGCGGCTGCCTTGCTTGCTGGAGCTCCACCGCCCCCGCAGCCGCAATGACATAATCATGAACTTTTGTTTACTTACTCCTGCAACCACGGTGGCTGGTGAGTGTACAGTACTGTACGAAGTATACTAATGCACCTCGACTAGATCCTTGATGAGGATGGTCCGAGTGCATATCATACGGTCGGTCCACAATCCGGGTATTCGACAAGAGGCCTCGCTCGTGGGGAATCGTGCGACGAGCTCACAACGGATGGCCCCCTGATCTACCACCTACTCTGCTTGCGGCATCTCCACTCCAATGAAGCTGACTCTCCCCACCTCTTCTGACACTCCAGTCATCCATCCCCTATGGAGCTCGCAACGTGCCAGTCCCCCAGTCTATCTCCGACTCAGACTCTGCGACTCCTAGATCTCTTCCGCGTGCGGCTTCCCACACAATGCTCTTGTCCGATCGATCCGACTGCAGCCCGTCGATCGGCCATTTCCGTGCTCTCTCGCCCGTCGACAGCTCGGCCATGGTTGAACGCATTCGTCATGCTTGTGTGTCCATTGCATCGTCCGCCTCTCTCCACTCCTCTTATGTACCTTATCTTCCCTTGCGTGGTCCCTACCGGCGCTGTCATGGAGTCGCATCTCCTCAACCTTGTTGTCCTGTTTTTCTTTTCCTCCTTCTTCCATGTTTCACTCTTCCAAAAGTTCTCTTCGGCATTCACTATACCCAGCCCCGTCCCCATACCCATACCCCAGCCGGACTGTTTCTCCTGCGTTGTCTGACTTTTCTCTTGTTTGATGAAGAAAAGCAAAAGTTTATAATTTATCCTCTCCATTATTCTCCTTTCTTTTCGCCACCGTATTGCTGGCATCCCCATTCGTATCTATTGCAGACCGATATTCCTCCAAACTTACGGCCCAGCGCCGCCTCGCAACGTCAGCTCAACCACCCAACAGCCATTGCATAACCCATCCGGCAGACAAGCCCATCGGTACCTGACGGTCCATTCGGTCGATCCGCAGGTCAAATCCTAGCCTCTGGGCCTGCACTCCAAACTTCACCGCTCAGTGACCTGTCCATGTCGTGTCTACGCTGCTGTTAAAGCCCGGGGGGAGTCTGCATTCTCAGTCTACCGGATCCTGCTCGCATCCGCAAGTCATGGGAAGCTCGCTCTCGATCCAGAGTAGAGACAAGCGCCGCCGTTCCAACCGGCTGTCCAAGCCCCCTTCCAATCTAGTCACTTTGTCATCTTCGAGCCATGGCGCTGCTTCCCAGCCCATCTCTCCTTCCAGCTCTCCTGCATCGTCGACCCCCGTGGAATGGCAGAATCCGTGGACTGGAGCATCCGTCTCTGTCACCTCTCCGGGAACCCAGTCCAGCGGCCAAAGGTCTCAATCCTTTCCGTCCGCATCGATCCATTCGGAACGGCCCCGGGTGACTACCAGTCATATCGGCCGGAGTCAGTCAATTGTCAAAGAAAAGGTCGACCGGTCGCCCACCTCAAGCTCCAGTACGTCCGGGTCTTTGTCCCAAAGAGCCTCCTTTCAGCCCGCCAAACAGACGACGTTTCAACCAACGACACTGTGGAGTGAGCCCCCGTCGCCATTGGGTCGACCGGGGCCCCCGAAAAGATCCTACTCGGTCCAGTCGCCGCCTCGCAGAACCAGTGCCACCATATATGGGAGTATGTTGGAAGATGCCGCATCTTCCAACACCCATTTTATGGTCGATAGCCAGGGTTTTTCGCTGATCCGACGACGTTCCTTGCTTACACGGCCCGGTATCGCTACACGGCGGTCGTCGAGAAAAGTCGTCCAATGTCTTCCTTCTCCAATCGACCACGAGGCTGGGTTTGCACCCGCGGAGCCTCTGGATCAACGCCATAGGCACTATGGGCCATTGCCGGAACATGACAGCCCGCTCTCGCTCCCCCCATTCCGCCCGCCGACTCCAGGTGATTTTGAATACACTCATCTAGGATCCCTTAAATTGGGCTCCCTGCGTGTGGTCAACTGCTCTACATCACCATGCCCTAGCGATCGATCGCGCCTCACGCAAGCACGCAGTCCGTCCCCAGTCCTTGGGGAACGGCGCCCGTATACGGCAGAGGAATGGCCCTTCCGGGGGGAATTTCAAAGCTTGGGATCGCCAGATGGCTTCGACCTAATCCACAAAGGCTCCCCTGATCTGGATGTGATGACGCTGGCTACGAGCGACAAGTCAAAGTCCCTCCCTGGCACCTCGTTGGACCACGGCGGCAGGTCAGTTCCCGCATCAACCCTGGAAAATGGTGGCGACTGTCCCTCAGCCTCTGGCCTAATTGTGGAGTCGTCCGCCACCATTCTTCCTCAGAGGCGCCCCTCCAAGAGCACGGATGAAGGGATCTCTGTCTCCGACGAAGACCGGGGATCAACGGCGCAAGCTGGGGGCTCGACCGAAGGAGAATCAAAGTATTTGCCATCGCGTACACATAGGAAAGTCGACAGTGGGTACAGTTCGGCAGCCTCGGTTCGCTCCTTGCAGGGTGCTCGTATTAGAGTGTCAATAGACTCGCAGGCTTCTGCACAGTTCTCTAGGTCGCGCAGATTCACTCTGAGTAGTGATTCTGGAAAACTGGATCTATCGAGGATGAAACCATCTGCCGAACTGGGCAGCCAGCTTCCTCTAAACCGACATCTGAGCCTTTATGGCTCCAGAACGCATACATCCGATCCGAGTGCTTGGTCGACGAGCTTGTCTTCGATGTGTCTCGAGACTGTCCAGATCCCGGCAGATCGACGCCCGCGGAGCTCGTCATCCTGCATCCCCCAAGGCATCAGTCGTGCGCAGTCTCTTTCTCGGTACTGCGCTCAGCTTCGTAACATTGAAGCTGCGCCTCTTGTGCCTCCCTCTGTACAGCAGACAGAGAAGCTTCGGATGGCTGATGCAGAGGGTTCTGTGTATGGAAGCGCTTCCTCAAGGCGCCTTTCAAGCTCGAATGCAGACGGAGGCCTCCTGGATTTCGGCCACGATCCGGGTAGGTGCGTGGAGACAGACGAAGTGTCCTCCGAAACGACTGGTCACGACAAATCTCACGCAGCTGCCGGACTCCGACGGCCCAAATCCTTTTCCAGGCCGCGGTGCACAGGTACGGTGGCCAGCGAGGGGGTCGATGTGACCATTCTCCCTGCTCCCGAACTACCCCGAGGCCGAGCAAGGAGCCGCAACGACGAATACCAACGACGCCGGCTGTCAAAGCCGCAGAAGAGCACAAACCTATATGCGGCGACGTCGCCTTTCATCTTCCATTGACATTAAGTTGAATAAAACTCATCTTTCTATCTTGTCTACTACGCTCGTCCTTTCTCATTGCGATCTAGGCGCTGTTGGCCACTTTCTGGTGTTTATTTTACGTGTGACGGTATACCCTTCTTGGTACGCAGTGGTGTTCGGTTCTGTCTTGTTTACAATCTCCTTCCTACTGTGGTAGGCGTCGATCGGATTCGGCTTTCTCTTTTCCTTGTCACATAATGTTTATGCGGTGCCGCGTATGTTTCGAGTTTGTTGTCTTCGGCACCGATCCCCTGGCCTGTGGCGAAGATGCATCATGGATAGCGGTGAACGCAACGGGTTGTATATAGTGATGGCTCAGATTCGGTGGAGCCGCAGGATCAAAACAACAGCGGAAGTGCCGCTACCAATTCAATCAGATGAGCATTTGCCAATGAACTTGCTTCCCCTGGGGCTCCTACCCGAAGCGCTTATCGGCTGTTACCTGTCTTCGTCCTAGCATTGGACTGGTAAAAACTCTCTACTCAGGCGGATCATGGCATGCAGCTGTGGAGCAGTTCGCCAAGATAGGTTGAGTTTGAGTTCTGAGGGCTGTGGACCGCTGTTAGGGAATGATATAGATCAAATCTGATGAATAGATGTAGTGGGCTCATGCACGCATCAGAGTGCGCATAACGGGAGATTTCGTAACCCATACGCAACATTAGCCTGAGACCAATATCAAGATCGCACGTGTAAAACATGTATATTACCTGAATGTTCTGTTTATTAGTCGGTTTGGTTCAGATGCTGCAGATTGGATTATAAAACATAAAAAATTCCCGAACTATAAACACTTGGTTGCTTAGTGTAGTGGTTACCACATTGGATTTTGATCGATTCGGCAATGTTCCAATAACCTGGGTTCGATCCCCAGAGCAACCTGATGTTTTTTTCCTTTTTTATTTCTCACTCTCTATATACTATAGAAGCTGTGTTCCTTGCAAGATGTATTCAGGACTGTGGTGACCATGGCCTGATCATGCTCAAACCGCCTATTCAATTTCCCAGACAACCCGAATCCAAGACCAGTAGCTACCACATATGCAGCTACTTCGCTAGCAGAACATGGACACGACACCGCCTCGGCTCGAGTCTCTGGATGCAGTATGGCTCATGGCAGTGCATGAACCGGTGCCTGCACCAGCCTGCACCGCAGCTTACAAATGGGATGGTATACTTGCCACGCATGCAAGGGTTCCCAATCTGCACTCTACTTTACCGTTCCTTGCGCTGTTTACTGGGAATACCACGGCACAGCTCTGGTCTACATTCGAGCTCCGTCCATCCTGAGTAGATAGTTCATCATTTACCACTAGATGGATTCCTATACCAGCTATAACCAAGGTATGGATACCATGCCTACACTGCCATACACAATCCACAATCAAACCCTCGTACCGAGTCAGTTCACGCTGGCCGAAAAGCTCGACACGGTCATCGTAGCCCGCCCTCCAGTGAAAGGCTCCGTTCCAAACTGCAAATCTGCACACAACAGTCAGTCCAATCGCACACCCAGCAACGGGAGGATTCGATTCACGCACTGATCAGATACTGGCTGGACGCCGGGTACCCGTGGCGCGAGGATAGGTAGTTCCAGAACTGCTGGATATCCCCGCTCCAGTGGGTGAGCGGGCTCGGCGACACAAAGCTGTACGTCTTCTGACCGCTGCCGTTGTCGCCGTACCACAGCTGCCAGGTGGTGCCGCCGATGGAGGCCGTGTCAATCTGCGAGCCGATGGGCTGGACGCCGCCGTAGCGCGCGAGCCTGGATTCCATCCCGTTCTGTCAGTACGGAGTATACAGGTAAATTGTGATTGAGGCCTTGGGGGAGTGGGGAGCGGGGTGCGCACCAGATCATCAGCTCGTAGTCGCCGCTGTAGGTGACGTGGTTGATGTCGGCGGCCGTGAAGAGGTCGTACGCCACATCGGCGTTAATGTTGGTGTTGTCGTAGCGCCAGTCCACGGTGGTGGGGATGCTGTGGATGCCGCTGACCAGCTGCTTTCTGAAGCTCAGCTGCGAGTTGGCGTAGCTCTTCACGCTGCTAGAGCCGCCCGACCAGGTCCAGCTGGTGTGCCATGCGACGCCGGAGCCGGACACCCAGTCGACGTAGGTGCACTGCGAGCCGGAGCCGCTGCCCTGGCCCCAGAGGTTATTGTTCACTGTGTAGGCGCCGCTGGTGTAGCTCGAGTATTGACCGCATAGCGTCGACACCTGCGCGGCCGCGGTCAGCGCCAGGGTAGATACTGCGATATAAATCTTCATCGTGCCGAGTTCCCCTGTGGTGTCTGTGTCTTTGGAGAAGAATTTGGAGTGGTCGTAGAGTGAGGTGAGCTGCAATTTATGGTCCCGAATGCACTGCCTCTGGCATAACCCCGCCCCATTGTGCTAGACACTGATGAGCCTGTCGACATGTTTGAGACTGCTCAGTCCAAGAATCGAAAGCTCCGTCGACAGACTCGGCCAGGCTCCGGTGCAGGCAATACTCAAAGGGATACAAGGTGTACAGGCCCGACTTCCCGTGAAGAGCCTGATGATCATTCACTGCATCGCACCTAGTTGCACCACCACGATGCCGGCATGTAAAATGGGACCCTGAAAGTTGGCCCCAAGTCTAGCGCCGGAGAAGTCGACCATCAAGCGTTCGGCAGCGACGCCACCATTCACTCTCTCTGCAACGTCGTGACGGGAGAAGTACCCGAGTAAGAAGTTGACTTCAGCCGTGCGGGGTTATTGTATACGGAGTACACGGAGTAGCTGGACGAGACCGGCGCCCCGGTGATGGCAAACAATCATACACTCAGTTGAGGGCCGATGGTGGTTGTACTGGTTAGGCCCTGGCGACTCCAGTCGGCAAAAAAGGCCGTTCTGCGCTATATCAACCGTCTTTCCTTAGCTTCAACCGCCCGACCAATGGGCCATCCCGTGTCAACTGCACTGGCCCGCTGATTAAATGGCTCGACTCTGAGGTTCGATTCCGGGGTACCTGTGTAACACTCTTCACGGATTCCGACTGGGGAGGAAATGAGGGGAACTAAAGCGCATCCCTGCCATCCCCCTTGGGAGCCAGCCCTTAAGGATACGGCCACGCCCCCGTCCGTGGGGAAAACATCGTATACATGGAACCCAACGGCATTCCGCCCATGATCTCTGCCGGTTACAATGCAAGCCCTTGTTCTGTCCTTGTTGACGGCGACCTCTATGGTCCACGCGCATGACTGGCTCGGGGAAAACTGGGACCAGGCGTATGCTCAAGCACGCCAGGCGCTGCAGAAGCTGAATCTGACCGAAAAGGTGGGTATCGCGACTGGTGTCAAGTGGATGGGCGGCCCCTGTGTGGGGAATACCTTCGAGGCCAGCGTCATCGACTATCCATCCCTGTGTCTGCAGGACTCACCTCTAGGCATCCGTTTTGCTAATCCCGTCACGGCATTTCCGGCGGGCATCAATGCCGGAGCGACCTGGGATCGGGACTTGATACGCGCTCGCGGTGCGGCCATGGGTGCGGAGGCGAAAGGCCTCGGAGTGCACGTCCAGCTGGGTCCGGTGGCCGGCCCTTTAGGCAAGATCCCCAGCGGTGGTCGTCTCTGGGAGGGCTTCTCCGTGGATCCCTACCTTAGCGGCGTCGCGATGGAGCAGACCATCACCGGCATGCAGGCGTCTGGTGTGCAGGCATGCGCCAAGGTCCGTCCTCTCCGTCTATGTGTTGCTATGCCTGGTGAACCGTAGCTGACTTTATAGCACTGGATCGGGAATGAGCAAGAGCACAATCGTGACACCATCAGCTCTGATATCCCTGACCGCGCAGCCCACGAGCTATATGTCTGGCCGTTTATGGATGCGGTGCGGGCAAATGTGGCCTCTGTCATGTGCTCGTACAACAAGGTCAACGGCTCCTGGGCGTGTGAAAGTGATGCTGTCCTGAACAAGCTGATGAAGACCGAGCTAGGCTTTCGTGGGTATATTATGAGCGATTGGAACGCCCAGCATACTACTATCAACAGCGCACTTGCGGGATTAGATATGACTATGCCTGGGAGCGATTTTAGCAACCCCCCCGGTAGTGTCTTCTGGGGACCTACCTTGGTAGCCGCTGTGACGAATGGTTCAGTGCCAGAATCACGCGTGGATGATATGGTGACCCGGATTTTGGCCGCATGGTATCTGGTCGGTCAGAATGAGGGCTATCCACCTGTCGCCTTCAGCTCGTGGGACGGTGGGAAGGCCAGCGTTAACGTGACGGACAACCATGCGACAGTGGCCTATGAAGTTGCACGCGACTCTATCGTTCTACTTAAAAACGATGATCGTGCTCTTCCCCTTCGTCGCCCGAAGGGCCTTGCTATCATCGGTCAGGATGCAATCGTGGGTCCCGCGGGACCCAACGGATGCTCTGACCGTGGCTGTAACAATGGGACTTTGGCCATGGGCTGGGGCAGTGGCACCGCTCAATTTCCGGTATTCCCTTCGATCGACTTCAAATCTACGCCGAACCAGAACTAACTCTGAGAAGTATTTGGTCAGCCCACTGGACGCAATCCAGCAGCAGGCAAAAGCGGATGGCACCAAGATTATCCCCAGTACCACTGATGACACCACTGCAGCAGCTTCAGCCGCCGCTGCGGCAGAGACAGCCATTGTGTTCGTCAACTCCGACTCCGGCGAAGGGTAAGTCAATCCATTGCGTAAGACCATTCTGGCCGTTGAGCTCACCACCCGCTGAACAGGTATATCACGGTCGAAGGCAACGCAGGTGACCGCAATAACCTCGATCCGTGGCACAACGGAAACGAGCTGGTGAAGGCCGTAGCGGCTGTCAACAAGAACGTCATTGTCGTCGTGCACAGCGTGGGCCCCGTCATCCTGGAGACGATCCTGGCACAGTCCAACGTGAAAGCCATAGTCTGGGCCGGTCTTCCTGGGCAGGAAAGCGGCAACGCCCTGGTAGATGTCCTCTACGGTCATACCGCCCCGAACGGCAAGCTACCCTACACCATCGCCAAGCAGCAAAGCGACTACGGCGCCTGGTGGACCTCTGGCCAGGTTGACTCCTTCTCCGAAGGCCTGTTCGTCGATTACCGTCACTTCGACCAGAAGGGCATCACGCCCCGCTACGAATTCGGCTATGGCCTCTCCTACACCACTTTCGAGTATTTCAACCTTCACGCAAACGTCTTTGCGGTCCCGGGACCATCAGGTGGACAGGTCGTTCCCGGCGGCCCAGCTGAGCTCTTCCAGCCGGTTGGGATTGTCACCGCCATGGTGCGCAATACTGGACGTGTCGCCGGCGCAGAAGTGGCACAGTTATACCTGGGACTGCCTAACTCGGCGCCGACGAGCCCGCCCAAGCAACTGCGAGGGTTCCAAAAGGTGGATTTGAGACCGGGGCAGTGGGCTCAGGTGGCTTTCTCGCTTACGCGCCGTGACCTCAGCTACTGGGACACTGCGACTCAGAAGTGGGTGCTTCCCAGCGGGAGGTTCTCTGTGTACGTAGGCAGCTCCAGCCGGGATATTCGGCAACAGGGCACTTTTACTATCCGCGGAGGCTGGTGATCGAGTTGAAAAGGAATGTCTTACTCGCAGCTTTGCAGTTAACATTTGGTGACTAGCCTTATGAGGGGCGATGCGTTGCAGATACGTTTTTGTCATATGCATGAGTGGAGATGAAGCTGGACAGTGGAAGGAAGATATATTAAGAAGTATATTTGGTTACGGCCGGCTTACTCAGGATACTCAACCCTGGAGACATACAGTACCTACTAAACAAGACTCGTTAGGTATCGATCTAAGCAATGTACTTATTCTACGAGGAGCTCAATTTAATCAAGTGAGTCGATTGATGGTCATCACTATCGTACAATAACTATGAAGAGACATCATAAGCATGAAAAATCCCAATCAAACCATAACGCGCCATCCATGCGGAGTCATGCGATATTAAACCGAAGTACGTCAAAGCCCGTAGCAGGACTATCTGATAGGCTGTCGTAAACGCTTACTCGACCCGAATCTTCTTGAGCTTCGGAGCCGGTTCCTTCGGGACAATCACCGACAGAATGCCATTCTTCAAGCTCGCCTTGACCGAGTCCTGGTCCACGCGGGTGGGGAAAGAGAAGGCCCGATGGAACTCTCCAACAGATCGCTCGGATACCCAGAACTTGTATGTCGGTTCGGATTGTTGCTTCTGGGGAACGACCTGCTTCGACTTGCTGGTGGAGGAGCTGACTGATTTGGCGTCGGCGTCATCTTCATCTTCAACGGTAGGCTGACGAGATTTCGACGAAGAAGCGTCGCTGGTCGTGTCATCGGCCGATTCTTGCTGGCTGGAAGTGGAGTATGTGCGTTCCGCACGGCCCTTGATGACAAGCGTGTGAGGATCGGTGAACTCAATCTCGACGTTGTTTTGGTCGACTCCCGGCAGCTCCCCATTCAAGTGATAGCCATCGTTGGCTTCGTAGACATCAAAGCGAGGAGAGAACGTGCGAACGGGGGTCACTTTCTGCTTGGGAGGACAGGAGCGGTGGGAATCATAGTCATCAAGAAGTTGGAACAACGGCGCAAAGTCGTTGGAGAAGTTCGAGAAGAGAGCCATTTTTATGGTGGGTGATGTAGAAGTGATGATTGATTTGGTGTTTGTCAAGATGGTTTGGAAGGTAGAGCGAGGTTTGATTGTTCGTTGCTATTGATTGATGTTGTCTGATGAGAATACAGATGCAGAGGAAGCTCGTGGTCTGCTACACTTTTATATTCAACTGACGCTATTCTAGAAAGCCCTGGTATGTCCATGGTGGTGGGATGTATAAGCATCTGGGACTGTCCAGGACCTCCGAGTAACAGCTGGAAGCTGCGCGAGAGCTCTGGAGGGTTCGATGGCGATAAGATAAGCACCCGCTTGGACCTTACGGGATCCCGCACGAACCTTCCATGCCGTTCGGTGCATCTAGTCACGTGATATTTGATTGATTCCATTTCCCGCGGGAATGGGAAGGCGTCGAGTCGGAAACAAGCAGACGGTATGCCTTCTGACCTAGCGCGGGACTCGCATGTCCCTACGGTCTTCCCTGTCTGTTCCTCGTATAGCAGAGAAAGACCGGGATGCGCCGGCGGTCTCTGGGAAATCGACATCGTTTCGTGTTTATCGAATATTGCGGATTCCGGGAGATGAATACATCTCGAGTTGTCTATGACCCTTGCGCAATAAATATTCTATGGCATTGAAGTCTTTCTTGCTGAGGGAGAGGTGTTTTTGGAATTCGGTCCTACATTTGTGTGAGCGCGTTTGAACAGACCGCAGTCGGTGACAGGCGAAGACGCAATCAGACCGCCGAAAAGAGGCATACCGAGCATAAGCTTTAAAATTGCCCCTGGTCTCCTGTTGCAAGCGATGTACAATTAGTCAATGCATGGAGATCGTCAAATACAAGGTCAGGGCGTACAGCGGGCTTCTTCCGGATTTCCCTCAGGCATCTCCGATAGAGAGAAAGAACCTCTCGCTGGAGGCCGGACAATCGAGCCATGAGCAATGTGCTGCCGGTGTCCAGGAGGAGAAAGGCTAAGCGGCGTATGGATGCATGTAGCTAGTAGGTACAATCATAGCTTGGACGGAGCTCGAACAGTCCTCGGGCTTTCGAGGTTAGTCAGCCCCCGATGCTCCGACCATCCCCGGGCTGTGTGTGGGGTAAGGAGATACTCCGTCAGCTCCTTTCCGGCCGAAAGGGGTGATAAGGTAGTATACTTTCCTCGGGGTCGTTATTCTCATCCTTTTGCATATATTCGACCCTCGGTGCCTGTTGGAATCGACATTGTGACCGCATATACAGCCAAAACATGTCTGCATTCTCTGTGAGTCCCAGAGTCCTAAGCACGTCATAGACAAATATATCACGAGGCATACACTCTGATATACTGAAAATTTTCCGGCTTGAGCTTACCTTTTCGTCTCGCGTGCAGCGTCTCGTCCGGTTCCTGGCCAAGGACGGCCATGTCTACTATGGAGATGCAATTCTTCCCACAGGCATTAGCGATATTGCTAGAGCCACTAGAGCCCATGTAATCCAAGGAGATATATTTGGCCAGCATCGTGTCACGGACCAAGTGGCTGAGATCAAGACTCTTCTCGCTCCCTTGGCAAGAAAAGACATCGGCACTGTCCGCTGTCTCGGCCTCAACTATGAACAACATGCCAAAGAATCCAATCTCCCGATCCCCAAGTATCCGGTCCTTTTCTACAAGCCCGTCACAGCCATCACTGGTCCAACTGATGAGATCCCTGTCTCGCTTATGGCCCAGGAAGGCGAGGGTCTGGACTATGAATGTGAATTGGTCATTGTGATGGGCAAGGAAGCCAAAAACGTCCCGGAGGGACAGGCCCTCGACTACGTGCTTGGCTATGCTGTCGGAAATGATGTCTCCCACCGCGATTGGCAGATCAAGAGGGGTGGAGGCCAATGGGGATTAGGCAAGGGCTTCGATGGATGGGCTCCCCTGGGCCCGGGCATCGTGTCCTCGAGACTGATCCGTGACCCGAACGCCCTACACATATCCACCAAGCTCAATGGCCAGACCGTGCAGTCGTCCTCGACCAAGGACATGATCTTTGACGTTGCTAAGACGGTCTCCTTCCTATCCCAGGGCACCACCTTGTTGCCTGGTGATTTGATCTTTACCGGAACGTGAGTCCGCCCTGTGTATGTTATGTCCAATGCCGGATAAGTGCTGATTTTCTCTGCAGACCCCAAGGAGTGGGAATGGGCCGGAAGCCTGCACTGTGGCTGAAGGATGGTGATCAGGTTGAGGTATCGCTGGAAGGCGTAGGCTCATGTGTGAACAAGGTCGTCTTCGACAAGCCGTCCTCCAAGCTCTAGATGAACGAGTCATGTAGATATTTCCGTCGATGAAATGGCATGTAATTAGCACCCCTCATGTTCGATCCCAGAGGATACGGATCTTAATAAGTGTCATATCGACAAAGCAACTCTTATGAGACATGAATTGTATCTCTCTGTTAAGGAAAATCGTGCAACAAAACCAAACACCTAGACAGTCTGAGCCCCATATCCCTTGATGGTTTCCGCGAAAGCCCAGCTCTGAGCTTCCAGCCGTTGATCCTCATGCATCTCAATTCCCCCCTCAGTTATGATAGCTAACGAGTACTTGTCGAGACTCCGCGCATCTCTGTACCACAGAACCTTCAGGCATTCCCGCAAGGCCGCCACTGCCTCCTCCTTGGTGATTTGCTCGACGGGTCTCTCCTCCGGGAAGAGGCGACGGAGGATGGGGATGGCCAGGTGGGCGCCGAAGCCAGTCGCGAGATGGGGAGCGGAATATGTGGTTCCGAGGAGGTCAGCAGAGCTCAAGAACGGCTTCTTGTCGCCGTCAAATCCGACAACGAGGAGGTGGTTCCAGAGCGGGTTGAACTCCGAACGACGCTTGTATAGCACCTTCGACAGATAGGTGTGGAGGTTCTTCGCGTTGAGCATATTGCCGTGCGAGGAGTAGTTCTCGCGGATATCAATCGATTGCAGCAGACGGTCAATGTACTGCATGTCGGACACGTCGCCGCTGAACCCGACAATGGCCGAGTCGCTGAACACGCGGAGGCGTTTCACATCGGTGAAGCGAGCGAGGGATCCGTATGATGCTGCAGCGATGAGTTCACGTCAGAGACCAGTTTCCACCTGCGCGGATCGTCCACGACGTACCCAGGTTATCGGCCGCAATCGCGACTCCGCCGTTGAACTTGACGGCTATTACGGAGGTTCCAGTCACAGCCGGGGACTGAGTGTGGGCTTTCGGGCCGGTCGTCTGAAGGTATGAGGCGTTGTAGGGTCCGTAGACATCATCTCTCGGCTGGAACAGACGGTTAGGAGATACGACAGGCTCGTCGAATGCCGTGGGTGACTTACCCGACCCCAGGCTTCGGGGAAATGATTCATTGTGGTGAGAAGAGGAGTAGATTGCGAGGATGAGGCGGGCTTTGAGATAGTATCGGAAGAAAAGTGAAAAGATGAGTAAATGGACGGCGGAATGGGTGGACGTAGGAGATGGTGATGATGGATGATGCAGGCTGGGTGAGCTAAGGCGGTCGGGACCTCTAGGCAGTACAGCTGACGGAGCTCTCGTTACGTTAGCAACCCAGCTGTGTTGGAGCTTTGCTGAGCATTCACATTGCAGGTTAAAACGAGCATCACTTTCTGTTGTCTATATTTTAATTGAAACATGTCGACTATTAACTCGCATTAATATTTCTTGATTGTCACCAACCATCCGATGATGAAGCTCAGGCGGTGGGTAATAATTAGTTGGATTCAAACCACGCAGCTCTGGCTTGTACATCAGCCATTCGTACTATACAGTCCTCACTCTATATTGTCGCCTTGCTACAGATGGTACGCCAAGAAGGGCGTTGATATTGTTCAAATTATATTATGAGTCCCGACCGTCATTTTGGTCTCGTTTTAGAAAATGGTTTGGACTCTGTCCGAGTCGCATCAGGCGTAGCGGCCACAAAATCGATCGTATCTCTTTGGCCAGCAAGTTTCTGCTCTTCTGTTTTATATTGAAGTTCCTTCTGCGCCTTCAATAATTCCTCCTTATATCCCCATGTGGGCAGCCTCGTAACATCCCACACTTCAAGTGGCAGCGACGTGGAATATTGCGCCTGATCGTCAATTTCGGCATGCTCCATCAGCTTCTGCAGCAAGCTGGGATTTCGGAGTGACGACGAGCTAGCTAGCTTCTCATTGAAGTGGACATTCTGCTTTTTAAGCGATAGGAAGTGGGCAAACTTGGCATTTGCCGCTGGGTTGGGCGAGCCCGGTGGCGAGGGTGGAATGTCTAGGTTCGGGACTGGAGGGAGGGTCAAATCCTGTATTAACGCGCGAGATGTTGAGAAAGGAGAAGAACCCCGGGCTGGGGCTGGTTTTGAAGGTTGGGGATCGTTATGCGATGGTCCGAGGACAGGTCCGGTAGGCTCTGGGATGGGTCGCGTGTCTTTCGGCTCTGGTTCATGAACTGTTGATGTTGCTAGGAAGGACATTAGATAGAGATATTCGTCAATGGTGCGGAGGGCTTACCTGGGATTGCTGCCGTCGCAGGCTCCGGTTGCTGTACATTCGTATCATTCTAGATAGCTATTAGCCCTGAGATGAGGAAGTAGCCGGTTTCACGTACATACCTTGGGCGAAGCCTGGCGCTGCTCAGGCTCTTCGTCACTGCTTTCATATGCGCCGAGGCCCAACATTGTGGTGGTCTTGATATCGTTTCGTATGCAGTTGTGGTATTCAGTTGGCTCGAAGATGCCTTTCGAGGCCGCGCACCATGGAAGTGAACCGCCGGGAAATGGTCCGGAAAGGAACAAGCGACAACCCTTAAAGACCAGATTATGAGACTGGAAACATAAGCTAGATGTCGATACTGGACAGTGAACTGTATTCTTCCTAGAGGTTCGGTCCGCGACAGTCGGCGGATGGATTAGATAAGCAAGGCAGCTGCAGCCCGCGTCAGAGCTCAGCAGACAACGGTAGCTCCGACATCTAGTGTTCTCTCCTCAACCAACATCCCTCCCTTCAGAGACCACCCTTCTATCTCGAATTGAAGCTCTAAATCCTGCCATATTTTTCCGATACCCCTCTGAACAATCTTCAAACCAAGCTGTCCGACGAATGATGATGTCTTTCATGGGCCAGCAGCCTCAGAGCGAGGCCGTCGGATACTCCTTCTCTCAACCGACCAATGCCCCACACAAGGAACACTCTTTCTATCCGTACGTTCGATGATCAGTGAAACTGGCATGCTAGAGTCGCTCTAACTGTCATGACAGCTACACGGACAACGGCGGTTCCACGCTCGGCATCACCGGTGCCGATTTCGCTATCCTTGCCGGTGACACTCGCTCTGTTGCAGGATATAACATCAATACGCGATACGACCCGAAGGTTTTCAAGATCGGTGGTGACGATGAAACTGGTGAGGGAGCCCAGATTCTCTTGTCGGTTGTCGGGTTCGCGGCGGATGGTCATGCACTCAAGGAACGACTAGACGCCGTGGTCAAGATGTACAAGTACCAGCATGGCAAGCCCATGTCTGTCACTGCATGCGCCCAGCGGTTGTCGACCATCCTTTACCAGAAGCGGTTCTTCCCATACTACGTGCACGCTATCCTGGCCGGTCTGGACGAGGACGGCAAGGGTGCTCTGTACAGCTACGATCCCGTGGGCTCATACGAAAGAGAACAATGCAGGGCGGCCGGCTCTGCGGCAAGCTTGATCATGCCGTTCTTGGACAACCAGGTCAATTTCAAGAATCAATACATCCCCGGCAGTGGCGAAGGCCATGCTCTCGAACCCAAGAAGCCTGAGCCCTTGCCGCGGGCGACGGTTGAGCGGCTGGTGCGTGATGCATTCACGAGCGCTGTGGAAAGACACATTGAGGTCGGAGACGGCCTTCAGATGATGGTGATTACGCGGGACGGGATAGAAGAGATCTACACCCCTCTGAAGAAGGACTAAGGTCGGCTTTCCGGGTTTTACGAGTATCTAATCAAGTTCATCTTCGTCATATGTTTCCCTCTGGGTATGGTAGCATGCATCCATAAAGACCTAGCACAAAACACTTTTGTCGTCACGTCAAGTGTGTATATCCAAAGCGCTCATCACCATAACCATTAACGCCGAGCGAGACCAAGAGATAAGAAAATCAACAGGCAGGTTTATGTGTAGATTAGAAACGTTCCTTCATGCGGCTTGACACCTTGCGCAAGTTCCCATATACCTTGCCCTGGTTTGAATGAGTTGTTGATCTTTGTGGAGTTCGTATGGTATGGCTTCACTTACAGGAGGACTTCCCAGGATAAGGCTCACAATAGCCTCTTGAGCGGCAAGAATATTCCGATAGCCACCGAGCAAATGGATCTTCTGGTCCGCAAGAACGATTCGGGTCCGGCTGGCATTCTCGATCGAGTGCTTCAGTTTTCCATCTTTTCCTGCAATACGCCCAATTGCACGGCTGAGATGCTCTCCGTGAAGCGACGCCTTGACATCCCGAATTTCAAACGATCGGATATAGAGGTCGTCCAGTCGAAGGAGAGCGATGGCATCGTCAACGTCAAAGCCGAGGGTGAAAGCCTTGACAAAGTCTTCGCCTTTCTGCAGCGCGCCCGTATCGGTGGTGAATTTCGAAGTGCGCAGCTCGACTGCTCGGTTTTTGATGTTCATCCGTACCTGGAGTTTCAGATGTTCCACAAGAGGCGGGTATATCTTGCTCCACGTGTTTTTCAAAGGAGTCATTCTATGAGGCGGGACTGGAACTTTTCTGGTTTCGACCCGGTATGCGCGGTTGGTGTCCTTCGCGGGCGTGAAAACCGGCCGACCTTCCTCATCAATGCGCATGTCGGAATCCTGAGCCGATTCCGTGACGAGGGGAATTTGGGTGTTTGCCTCGGCTGACGGCTGGGCATCGATCAAGATCTCATCATCTTGATCTAAGAGATTGTTAGTTAACGCTCTGGATATCAAAGCTAGAAATTCGCCCAAACGAACCTGCTGAGGGAGGGGCAACTGGCGGTTCAGACACCACCTGATCCTTGAGCGCCGTAGGGGCCGGCATTTTTCCTGGAATATATGGCGAGAGGCCTCTGATCGACAGATAATGTCAGAGGAACGGGGTGCAAGACTTCCCCGTGAGAGAATTCTTCGGAGATGCGACGATTTTGATGGTGGACGATGTGCGGGAAGAGGATTGCCTAAAGTGTGAAATCTTAAATTTTTGTTGCAAACAAGACAAACAGCTCACTCTAATCAGCGGGATGATTTCATGGAAATTTGCTCAAGAACCAGGAAACGCTCCGACCTCTTCGTCGTTCGCCCTAGTATCTCACCACTCCCTTACATCCTTCTGCTGTTTGTCTCCGATCTTGACACCAGATGGGATTTGGGCTATTCGCCAGCCGACCTTGACTTCTCTCCCGCGATATTAGACAGCATGTGACGACAACCATGGCTGGCAATTTTGGACGCAGGCTGTACACCAATCTTTGGGAAGCAGCAAATCCCTTCTTCGGACGGGGCATCAAGACGAGTCGCGTCCACCCCTTCAGCGAGCATATCAGTTCCGGAAGTTTCGTTCATGATTTTCTTTTCAAGCAAAATGCCCGAAAATTCTCTTCTCAACCCACGCGGAGAACACAAATCACCCGACGCTTTGCTTCCGGCGGTTTTATCGTCATCGGAGCCTCTCCAAACTCAGCTGCGGTAGAAACTGGCACCACCTGTGCTATTTCGCCAGAGAAAATTCTCACGCACAGGAGGTATGCGTTCGACAGATATCTTTTCCCTGGAATACCGCACAACGCGTTCCAGCGGCGCTTCCATACGAGCACGAGCGATAAAGATCACCACCCAAAGAACGAGATATCAAAGGATTCTATAAAAAGCGAAAACGATAGACGCGCCTCAAGCGAGGGACAAAAATCGACCGAGGGAAAAAGGGTTGAAAATGAAGCCACCGACTCGGATCTGAAACAAAATACACACGAGCAATACCGTGTTGGAGGATCGAATCGCCACCTAATGGACCGTTTACCGCACATGCCTCACCTACACCGTCCAACCAAAGAAGAGTTACTCGCTGCGGCTAGCGGGTTCTGGTCACGGCTGAAAGTGCGGTTCAAGTGGTTTTCCATTCGGAGCGTTCGTCCCTTCAACTTTGACGAGATAAGCGCCCTCTTTTCATGGGTGCTCTTGGGCCATGTCGTCTGGGTGGTGTTGGGAACCACGACGTTCTTTTCGCTGCTGATCATCGCCATTAACACTGTTTTTGCTCAAGGTACGTCTGGTTTCGTCTCGTGATTACTGCGCACTGCTAAGCTTGCAGAAACCCTGGCTGGATGGGTCGGTAACTACCTGACAAGATCATCCGGGGTACAGGTCGTCTTTGAATCGGCTATTGTTCCCAAGTGGAAAGACGGTGTTATCACCTTCAAAAACGTGTTTGTTTCTCGGCGACCGGGCCAGGGCACCGGTCACGTCAGTAAAGGTTCATCGAAGACTGCCGCTGCAGTAGCCGCCGCCGCCGCATTGCACGGGCAGCCGAGCCCTGAGATATCCGAACAACGCATCATTGCCGAGGATGAGGATACAAACTACACCCAGTTCGACGTATCAATCGAAACGGTCAACGTTACTTTGTCTTTTACGAAATGGATCAACGGAAAAGGACCGCTTCGCGATGTGGAAGTGAAAGGAATCCGCGGAGTAGTTGACCGTCGATACGTCCACTGGTCGGATGATGATCTGGATCCGAAGTCTTACCGGCATGAGCATCACCCTGGAGACTTTGAAATTGACTCATTCAAAATGCACGACGTTCTGGTGACTGTTTACCAACCGGACAACTTCCGGCCGTTCTCTGTCAGCATATTCTCCTGCGACCTTCCCCAGCTGCGAAAGCAATGGTTGTTGTATGACTTCATGTCTGCCAATATGATGTCTGGGTCGTTTGATAACTCCTTGTTCACGATTCATCCTCGGCAGACGCATAGCTTCACCGGTGCACAGCTCGACGGTGGGCTTGAAGAGGATGGGAAGCCAAGTCCGTGGAAGAAGCATAGCCGGATACGGATTGATGGTCTCAACATCGACCATCTGAACCGTGGTGTACAGGGTCCCTTTTCCTGGATCCACGAGGGAACCGTCGACATTGTGGCTGACATCATGTTTCCGGCGGAAAACGACGAAAGTCTGACGAAAGTCATGGCTGATCTGTATGACCGCCTCGAAGCGACCGTCACTTCCAATCGTTATCACGAGTCGACGTCCAAGCATCCGGCAGGGTCTCATGAGGCTACTGTCGGCGACGAAGATCGACGTTTCTTGGTCACCGATCTTCGACTACAGATGAACAACGTGCGAGCAGTTGTGCCACTGTTCACACGAGACCTTTCGTACATAAATAATGCGCTGATTCGGCCCATTGTTGCATATATCAATTCCCGCCGAACATTCATTCCGGTCAATTGCCGCCTCGTCAAGCGCGTTGGAGACTTTGACGGAAGCTGGACCACTTTTGACAGCGGGCTGATGGACGATCTCTCGGCAGCGGTAAGTTGACCTGTCCCTCCGGATTTGGCGACTCCTCTTCTAACCCTGTATCCAGGTATACGATGCCTTTGCACGGGATGTCGTGGACGAGCAAGCCCGCAAACGTCGGTTCAAAAAGGTCGGCTTCTGGTCCCTTCAGCTTGCTGCGCAGGCCATCTTCCTGGGGATGGCGGGCAATATTGCGTGAGTTGTAGTTTTAGCCTGTAAGATTGCTGTGGCGTTGTGTTGGGGTTGCCTCGTGTGATGATTCTTCTTAACCGAAAGGGAAATGGCGTTGCGGGATTCACGGGTGTTTGCAATTCAGCGACAATAGAGGTTTTCACGAGTATCACTGTATAGGTATATAGTTAGTTTACGATCCTCCCTCCTTCTCTCGAACAAGCCCAACTATTTCTAGATGATTCAGAAATTACCTAGATTCTACTTGTATTCCCCTCTCCTGTCTATATTATACTACCTATATATTATCATCAGGGCTGGATTTCGTACGGGAGTAGATAACCGACCCGCCAAGCGATGGCTCGGAGGATTCATGCAGCGAGTGGAGGTACTTTTTTTTTTCTCTCCGACAACACACGGTTCGACTGACGGTCCCACCTTTACGGAGTAGACTCAAAGGGAAGAACCATGGTGAATGGTGATTCCCCCGAGCCATCCCTTCTTTGTCTTAGGATCTTCATTATAGCTGACGGTTGCAGATTCGGATCATCGCAGCTTAAGGTCGTTAGTAGTTAGAGAGAGACCATCAGCTAACTAACCAACTAGTCGTCTGCCCTGTTTGGCCGTTGCTCCCCTCCCCCTTTTCCCTGCTTCTCCCCACTTTTTCTTCTTAATATTATTACCTGCTTCCTGTCATTCTTGCAGTTTTTCCCCTATCAGATTTTGCTGCGGTATATTGTACATTCTTCTTTGGATTATTGAACTATATGCACTAGTCGGGCCTCGGACAAGGAAGCAAAAGAATCGCCCCATATATCTACGGAGTGTCACATATGACATCGGTACTTCGACGTTCTCGGCATCCTTCATTTAATTGCGTGTATATTAATATCCTCCTCCCTGTCCTATAGGTGCCCGGCGCCAACTTGTGAACCGTCCGGGTCTAGCGTCGACTCGTCGTTTGGGGTTCAGCACCTCCCCTGGGGGTGCTTTGCTGCCAAACTCCTACCTAATCAAGCCATGTCGCAGCAGCTTCGGCGACAGGGTACCGACCACCACCACTACAACAACAACAACTACAACTTCGCCAACCGACTCTCATCCGGCCCTGTCTCTCCGTTTCCCCCTTCTTCTCGGTATCCAACCTCGGCTCAATCGACACGGACGGCGCCTGATTCCACCCCCCGTGACTATCTGCCAGCCAGATCCGACGGGCAGTCCTTGTCTTACAGCCGCAGCAGCGCGTCTCCCCGCAACCCGATCCCCTTCCCCCTGCATACAAACTCGCAGTCTCACCCTTCCTCTCGTGCCGAATCGAGCTCTTCACAGAGTCCGCAGTCGCCGAGATCGTTGGCGTATCCGTCCACGCCCCAAAGTCGTCCTACCATCAGCCGGGTAGCTCATGCGGCGTTCCCGGCCCCTCCGTCCAGTATCACCCCAAGCTCGACAAACACAACGACGGGCCCGAGATCTTTTGCTGCGCCGAATCAGAATGATAGAGACATGACCGAACGATCGCTTGACAACGTGTCGCGCCAGACTCCTTGCACAACCGATTCTAATCAATCAGCAACTTCCTCCCCCGTCTCGCCCGGTCATTCGTCCCAACAAATGTCGAGGGAACGCCCGGGGCAGCGCACGATGCCCCGCACATCGTCCATTGATTCCGCCATATCCTCCCTCTCCTCGGCGTCACAGTCGCATAAGTCGTCGTTCGACGCCAGTGCCGTCACCCAGGCGGATATCGATAACCTGGTCGCCACGGCTGGGTCTCCGGAGGCGGTAATCATACATCTCTTGAAGGAAAAACACCATGCTGCCTCCCAAAATACTCAGCTGTGGAGGCTGGTGGACAAGCAACGGACCCTGATCCTCGGCTTGAATAAGGATCTGGAGCGGGCCCTGAAGGAAAAGGAGCGGTATAAGAAAAAGGCTAAAGATCTGCAGAACGCAGTGCCTCCGTTACCACCAATGCAAGAGCATGCGCAGCACGGTGCTTCTGCCAGTGTCAGTAGCACAGCTAACAGTCAAGGATCGACAAGTCAACGGCAGCCGCATAATGCACCTTCGTCCAACGTCGTGAGCCTGCAAAATCCCACTGAAGCCGACTGGGCTATTAATCCTGACAAGGAGCGTTCTATACTGGTCGAGAATGAACCCAACCAGCGCGTCGACCCGCAGGCCGCCCAATCGTTGGTGTATTCACGTCAAGAACTATCTACGGCAAGTCCAACTTCGCTGGCCAGCTCCGGCTCCCCTACGGGTGACCGCATCACGGGTGAAAACCGACAGGAAGGCATCCCGCATCCTATTCGGAAAGCACCTCCTGCACCACTGAACCTAGAACCAAGAGAGCGGAGAGCTGTCGAAAAGGCCATTGTTGACGATTCGGAATCCGAGTACGAGGACATTTTGGAGGTGGATGAACTACCGCGCGGTCGACGGAAAACGCGGGACGACGATGATCGGGAGCGGGAATCCGCACTGGTCAAAGAACAGGGCAACGGGGGCCTCCCGTTACTGAATATTCCCGACAATGTTGGTGCCAATGCTTATGGCCCAAGCAATTCGGGCCCGCAGGCAGAGTTTCTGGCATCCTCGATGAGCCCTCGGGTGCCGCAGGGCCCATCTATAAACGGCCAGTCGATCTCGAAAGCACCAAAGAGCCCTGGATTACCTCTCAGCCCACGCCCAGAAGACCGTCCTATAGGCTCCCCACTGCCCCGGATGCCCCGAGACATTCCGCAAAGTTTGACCTCCATGCCAAGTTCTTCAGGGAATAACCTTGCGGGATTGGCGCTCACGCCCCGTGTTGGAACTTACCCAAACCCTTATGCGGGTGCGAGTTCTCAGCAGCCTGGCGCCATCGATGCTGCCATACGCCCCATACCTTCTATCGATGCAGCCGTCAAGGTCGATAGTCCCCAGTCCCCGGGGTTCGCCATCTATCAAGGATTGGTGTCGGATGAATACCCCACCCTCCTTCTACCTCCCAATGCGCTACCTTTGATTCAAGTGAAGGTGTCTTCCTCACGGTTACGTCCTTCTAGAAACAGCTACAATGCGTCTCGACCGTTAGAAGAGGAGCCCGTCTTTACGCTGAGTGTCTTTTCGCGGTCCGATAACAAGGAGCTTTGGCGTGTGGAGAAAGTCATCGCAGCTCTCCCACAACTCGATCAGCAGCTGAGACAGTTTTCTGTTGCCCACATGAAACTTCCAGACCGGTCCATATTCAGCGGTCATTCGCCAGCAAAGATCGATGCCAGACGCGCGGCCCTCAACGCCTATTTTGAATCTCTTCTTGACACGCCCATGGACGAGAGGGCAGCTTTGGTCATCTGCCAATTTCTGACATCGGACGCCATTGAAGCCCGGGACGATGAGACGAGTTTGCTGAAGGGCAACAATCATAGTGCCATTGAAATGTTGCGTGGTCCTGATGGGAAGCCCAGGAAGGAAGGCTACCTGACCAAACGAGGGAAGAATTTTGGGGGTTGGAAGGCCCGTTACTTCGTATTGCACGGTCCTGAGTTGAAGTATTTCGAGTCACCTGGTGGTGCCCACCTTGGAACTATCAAGATCCACAACGCTCAAATCGGGAAACAGTCCCAAGCCACCAATGATTCGCCGTCGCGTGCTGAAGATGACTCCGAAAACCAATATCGCCATGCTTTCCTCATATTGGAGCCTAAGAAAAAGGACTCATCTGCTCTTGTTCGCCACGTACTATGCGCCGAGAGTGACGAAGAAAGAGACGCATGGGTTGAAGCTCTGTTGGAGTATGTCGAGGGTCAGTCAGAGAATGAAGGGCAGGGTAGTGGATCTTCCATGAGAGGCCAGCAGCAGCCTTCCGCAAAGCCATATTCTGCGACAAACCCCAAGTCCAAGGGGTCCGCCAACGGAAGCAAGAATGGAGGCAAGGCAACTGAGAACCCAAGCGCGGATGGCCCAGGCACTGTACAGGGATTCAGTTTCGATGACGCCGTTCCTGCGGAGCCTCCAGTGTTTGGTCCCTTTCCTGACCAACAAGGGCCGAAATCTCCAGTGATGCCTTCGGGCACCTTTTTTGATGCTTCCGACGCCATGCAAGGGGACCAGGGACAGCTCTCGTCCAAGGTCATATCCGGCCCCACTAACGGCGCAGTAATCCAGGATGCGGGCGCCTGGGGCAACAAAGCAGCTACTAGCACAAAGGAGAAGAAACGCAGCATCTGGGGTTTCCGCACACGGTCGTCTTATGATCTTGCGTCGCAGCTTCAAGCGAGCAATGACACGCCTATGACTCCGTCCCAGAGCACCTTTGGGGAAAGAAGAGACTTTGTCAGGCCCGTTTTTGGCATCCCCTTGGCAGAAGCAGTACAATTCTGTCCGCCACAAGGCATCGGTGTTGATACTGAGCTTCCGGCTGTGGTTTATCGCTGTATAGAATACTTGAAGGCGAAGGGTGCCGAATCGGAAGAAGGTATATTCCGCTTGAGTGGGTCGAACGTTGTCGTCAAAGCTTTGAAGGAACGTTTCAATACTGAAGGCGATGTGGACTTCCTTTCCGACGATCAATACTACGACGTGCATGCCGTTGCCTCTCTTTTCAAGCAGTACCTTCGAGAATTGCCGACGAGCGTTCTCACTCGTGAACTCCATATTGAATTCCTGCGTGTTCTGGGTGAGTACATTCCTGGGAAGTTCTGGACTCATACTAATTTTCAATATAGAACTCACTGAAAAGGAAAAGAAGATCGTCGCATTCAATGCTCTTGTTCACAGGCTCCCCAAGACGAACTTGGCCTTGCTGCGGGCGTTGGTGCAATTCTTGATCATCATTGTCAGCAATTCTGATGTCAACAAAATGACCGTCCGAAATGTTGGCATCGTGTTTGCACCCACGTTGAACATCCCAGCTCCGGTTTTCTCCTTGTTCCTCACCGAGTTTGAGAGCATTTTCGAGCATTCGCCATACTCCAATCCCCATGTGGAGCTGGTGGTCCCTCAGTCTATGTCCCCAGAGGATATCCGTTCGCCTCGTCACCAAATGTTCTCGGACATACCCACGCCTGCAGACAGTACCTTCCGCCGGAACGGTGACCCCCGCGATGAAATCCCTACTCGTCACGATACGGGCTTTATCCCGATGCAGCCAAGCTATGAGCAGTCTATGGATCGCTATGCCCAAGACACGGGGATGTTAATGCCGAATCCAGACTCACGCTCGGCGAAGGCAAAGAGAAGGGAAAGCTCGCTCCTATTTATGGACATGAATCAAACGCCACCTGGCACTCTATCTGGCGGTCATGGTAAGTACTCTCCCGCCGGTATTGACGTTTTTCCTGTTTTCCTGATTAGACATTCTAGATTAAACTTTGGAGTGCTACTTGTCCCTCGGAGCATTCCTGTATCTCCTCAACTATTCCAGTCATTTGCTCTATATCCACGGCTCCTTCATGATCAGCATCCATTATGATTTGAACGAACACGCAATGACGACTACAAAGATGGCTATTCCAGCCACAACACCAGGAGTCTAATGTTAATGGTAATCCGATGTTGAACTTTTATCGTCTGTTTTATAATGCTGGCCATGTCTTCTTTTTTCTATCTTTTTTCCCCCTTTATCTGTGGCTTTGTTAGTGTTTTCCGCGAATACCACTGTTTCATATCAGATCATGTCATGCAGATTTAGGAGATACATAACTTGATACGTCTTTCATTAGTGCCTGCAGAGCAAATCATTCTGGCCCACATAACAACTACTAGTAGTAAGTTAGGAAAGAAGTACACGGGTGGCCGATATCGACAACATAAGAATGATTGAAACATAATACATACATCACAGAAAGAAGATAAGACTCATATACATCACTTAGAACCGTTTCGAGCGTTCACCCCTCCAAAACCCCATCAGCTCCCCATTCTCCCTCACAAAATCCCTTACCCCATCCACCAACGCCTTCGCCATGCCCTTATTCTTCATCTTCCCATCCGACGCCAGTCCCGCGGGCCCCAGTCCCGCGCTGGACACCCGCTCCCCCGTTGCATACTCCGACCCCATCGTAGGCAGCACATTATCGCCCGCACTCAGACTCACAAACAACGCAAACGGCACAAGCCATACGCACAGCCCGAAATACGACGCCACCTCCGTGAAGGTCGGCATGTCCTCAACGCTGACGGCGTAGGGCTGCCGCCAGCTGCCGCCGCCGCCGCCGCGCGGCGCCAGCGGCAGGGGCCGCGAGAAGTGCCGGAACCAGAGCCAGTGGTTCAGGCCGACCAGCACGCAGGAGAGGATGAAGAGCGGATCGGAGAGCTTGACGACCGGGAAGCGCCGCAGGTTGCTGGCGTAGACCAGGTGCGAGATTATACTGAGCAGCGAGAGGGAGAGCGGGAAGCGGTCGATTAGGCAGAGGAGGATTTGGATGCTGATTATGCCGTAGATGAGGCGGGTGAGCAGGCGGCGGGCGAGCACGGTGTGTTCTTCTACGAGCTCGGAGAGGTAGTAGAGGCCCGATGCTGGGGGCGGTTTAGTATGGGTCTGTCGGCACGAATTTGGGCATGGGCGTACCTATGGCAAGGGTGAGGAAGGAAAACCCAACTATCACGCCTAGATAGCCCAGTAAGGGTAGTATCCACATGGTGGGAGCTGCGCTGAGGCCGTAGTAGTAGTAGGTATGATGGTGTAGCGAGTAGCGGCGGATATGAGGTTCCTCGGCAATTGAGATATCTTCACCCGGGGATAGGATGGTGGTAGTGAAGCTGGGTCCGGCTAACACACGAGTGTCAAGCAGCGAGGTATCCGACAAGTGATTGCAGAGGATATTAGTAGCTGGCTGTATTCGGAACTGTTTTGGGTGAGCTGTCGCTTCCGGAGTTCACGCCTCAGGCACGAGGGCCCACCGCCCCGCATCTCATAGTTTAATCCCGGCAAAAAAATCATCGACTCTGGCTGAGCGGTGTATACATACACTTCATCTCCATACCCTCACTCTTTACTCCTGCACTGATATACCGACTGCAACCATGTCGCGCCCCGAAGATGTTCTGTAAGTTCCCTGCGCCCATCGGACGAAACAAACCCTGACAAAAACAGCCCCCCGGACCTCTTCTACGATGATAGCGAATCGCGCAAATACACCACCTCCTCGCGAATCCGCAACATCCAGTCGGACATGACGAACCGAGCCCTCGACCTCCTCGACCTCAAATCGCCCTCTCTCATCCTCGACATCGGCTGCGGCTCCGGCCTGTCGGGCGAGATCCTGTCGCAAGTACCGCCCGAGCAGGGCGGACCGCACGTGTGGTTCGGGATGGACATCTCGCCGAGCATGCTGGACGTGGCGCTGCAGCGCGGCGTGGACGGCGATCTGTTCCTCGCGGACATCGGGCAGGGCGTGCCGTTCCGGCCCGGTACGTTCGACGCCGCCATCAGCATCAGCGCGATCCAGTGGCTCTGCAACGCGGAGACAAGCGACGTCAGCCCCGAGGGCCGGCTGCGGCGGTTTTTCGAGGGGCTGTATGCGAGTCTCAAGCGGGGTGGTCGCGCGGTGTGTCAATTCTATCCCAAGAATGATGCACAGCGGAGTATGATTAGCGGGGCGGCGATGCGCGCCGGCTTTGGTGCGGGTATCCTTGAGGATGACCCCGGCACGAAGAATAGCAAGCTCTACCTCGTCCTCACGGTGGGCGGCGGCGGTCTGCAGGGTGATATCACCGGCGTGGTGCAGGGCATGGATGATGTGGATGTGCTGGATGCCCGGAGGAAAGCCATGGCCCAGGGCAAGGCCGCGTCGGTCCGAAAAGGCGACAAGGCGTGGATCATGCGGAAAAAGGAACAAATGGCCAAGAAGGGAAAGGTGGTCAAAGCAAACTCCAAGTACACCGGCAGAAAGCGGCGGGTTGCTTTTTAAGCCGTTTGGAGCGACGTTTCATATTGAATATCCTCTCAGAAGACGCCTCGGACGACTGTCATCATGCACCCTCCCTACACCCGTTGTTCTGACTGCCGTGTTGAAACCAGTCAAACGAGAGGGCTCTCGTCCGGTTCGGTCTCTTCGCTTGCACCACATGGAGTGATGCTTATACCCCACGACTACGATGTCAGACCTCACTCTCACAACGCAGCTACCGCTCGGCGCAATTCGTCGTCGGACTGTCATTCATGTTGTATGACGTAACGGACAATAAAATACCAGGCGCGTTCAAGGCAATATAGATACATTTCTATTTCCAAGCAATAGTATATAGTTTTACACGTCTCTGCCCACAGACTTGCCTGGCCTTCCATTGTAGACCTTGGTGACTGATAGGCTCAAGATGGTGCATCAGAAACATACAAATGGCAACGCGGTCCGTCAACAAAAGATCTTGCTAGCTCCCTAAGCTCTCGTCATCATGATAGTGGTATTTAAGAATGGTCGCTGGAGAATTTACAGAGCAGCCTCCATCTTGTCGAGGACAGCTCTAGTGAACTCGTGAGTGGTGGCCACGCCACCCATGTCGCGAGTCCGCGTTTTGCTAGACGTCTGTCAGTTCTGGCTCTACATTCGGAATGATAGACTACTCACCCTTCACCGATAACGTCGTAGACAGCCTTCGAGATGCGGTTCGCGTGGTCATCCAGACCGAGGTGACGGAGAAGCATAGAGCCGGAGAGGATCATGGCACTGGGGTTGGCCTGGTCCTTGCCCTTGATATCCAGGCCAACGTGACGGCAGCCAGGCTCGAACACAGCGACATCGCGACCCATGTTGCAGCCAGGCACAACACCGGGACCACCAACGAGGGCAGAGCCGATGTTGGACAGGATGCCACCGTACAGGTTAGGCATGACCATCACATCGAACTGCTGGGGGCGAGACACAGCCTGCATGGAGGCGTTGTCGACAATCATATCGTTCACTTCCAGAGTGGGATAGTTCTCGGCAACCTTGTGGAAGGTGCTGCGGAAGAGACCATCGGCCAGCTTCATGATGTTGGCCTTGTGAATGCAGGTAACCTTCTTTCTGTTGTTGGCCAGGGCGAAGCCAAAGGCAAACTTGGCAATGCGCTCCGACTTGGCGCGGGTGATGATCTTGAGGGACTCGACGACTCCCTGCACGGACTGGTGCTCCAGACCGGAGTACTCTCCCTCGGTGTTCTCACGGATGATGCAGAGGTCGACGTCCTTGTGGCGGGTCTCGTATCCGGGGATGTTCTTGATGAGAACAATGGAGGCGAAGATATCGAGTTCCTGACGGAGAGCGACGTTGAAGGACTGGTGACCGGAGCGCTCGACGGGGGTGAAGAGGATACCCTTCAGACCGAGCTTGTTGCGACGGAGGGAGGCGATGGACTCCTTGAACAGCTCCTCCGAATGCTTGTTACCGGTGTCGACACCGCTGACATCGACCTGCTCCCACTCGATCGGGACATTGTCGGCCTTGAAGATGGTCTTGACCGACTCGGCGACTTCGGCACCAATTCCGTCACCTTGATTAAGGAAGTAGACATCAGTACGCAGGTCGGATCGGGCGGATTTGCCGAGGGATAGATACCTGGGATGAGGGTCACGGTGTATTTGCCGCCATACTTGGTGGGCTTGAAGATGTCGGACTGAACGGAGGCGAAAGCTATAGTTCTCCAAGTTAATAAAGGTCTGAGGGCGATCATGCACGTTGCGGAAGGGTCGGCGCACATCTAGCAGGGATCGAAGCGCGGGCGAGGGGAGTGGCCGCAGCGCGACGGAGGAAAGACTAGCGGGTCAAAAATTAGCATTGGAAGAGCAGGATAAGCCAATTGAAGGATAAAAAGGTAGGGCAATCGTATCGAGAGGAAAGACGGGGGGTGGACAAAGAATGGAAGAATTTGGTGCGGTCGGGCGGAAGGATGCAGCACGACTGCCAAGGAGACGAAAAAAAAGAGGAAATGAAGGAAAACGTGACGAGGAGGGGGAGGCTTACTTGCGCAGGCTGCGCGGTCCGCAGGGAGAACATTTTGAGAGGAGAATTGGACCGAGAGAGAGGGCCAGACGACGGAGAGAAAGATGAGCAGGGATGGGGGAGGAGAGAACAGGAGGAGAAGAGGAGGAGAGTTAGTTAGGGAGAGACGGAGACGGGAGACAGACAGCCTAACACGAGACGCCGGAAAAAACGGCGGATGCTCTCGGCATGCCAACTGGTGCGTTCTGTTGCTGCACACGGGCCGATCTTATCTCCACGTGCCCCCATATCTTTATCTCCTACAACATGTACATCTGCATCTATATACCAGTACTCATGTAGTTCTATCCTATCGATATAGTTGGTATACTTCCACACTTTATAGACTACTAGACTGTACTGCATTTTACACCGGGACGAGTTGTATAGATCACGTTATCAACGCTATCTATCAATTGGCAGGCGATCCCTCACACTTCCAGATATCAATAGTTCTTTGTTCTATTCACCCCACGTTCTTTCATCTGCCCTTATTGAGTCCTGAATCTGGAGTATACATCCATGGTCCCTGAACCAGCCTATTCACATCCTCCAACACTTCGATTTCTCTTCAATTTCGATATGCCCTCACCCCTGTCAGAAATCACCCTGATTGGGACTAAATTGAAGCCTCCATGTCTAGTTCATTTCCCTCTCCGCATTATTTCCTCTTCGGAGCCTGAATAATCCCCAGTCCATCTTCAATATGCTTCCAGTCGCTCTACTGGGCTTGCTGCCCCGTGGAGAACTATATAATGGCGACGACGATCTTCAACGAGTCCTCCAGGCTACCTCTGTCCATCTTCTCTACAGACAGCCTACAAATCAAAGCCAAACCTATCCCTCACCTCAATCATGAAGCTTATTACCCTGGTTCTGGCCACCCTGGCGGCCACCAGCTCCGTGCATGCCGCCAAGATGCACAAGTGGTGCTGGCTCCCCGGCCAGGGCTGCTACATGCTCAAGCGGGCCGCCGATGTCACCGGCGAGGTCAAGCGCCATGCTGAGGCGCTGGCCGAGGCCATGCCCGACACCTCGCCCGACGGCATCCACAAGTGGTGCTGGCTGCCGGGCCAGGGCTGTCTCAAGGTCAAGCGTGCGGCCGATGCCGTTGACGAGGTCAAGCGTTCCGCCGATGCTCTTGCCGAGGCCATGGCGGCCATTGAGGAGCTCCACGCCGAGGAGTAAGGTATGTAATTGACCTTGGTTTCTTGTTTGACGTGGTAGTGGACTAACCATTCGGCACAGCCTGATCAAGATTGCAATCGGGGACAGAGTGACGGACAACGCCCACTTCTTTTCATTCATTAGGAAGATGCTACTATGTGCGATTCCGATTATGTCTTGTCTTTTGATATTCGTTGAACGGATTGGGATCCGATAGGGTGAAGGTTCTTGGGGGGAAACTATTGTAGTATCTGGTGTTTGGGCGAGCTAGAATATCACACGGCGATTTGTATGTAATCGGCTTAGTTCAGGTACCAGACTCTTCCGTCTGATCCAAGTGACTTCAAGACTACAGCACCCCTCGGTTCAATAACCAATCGTTACCTTCGTTACTACATTATATCTCAGACAATGCGAAGCATACCTCTTGTTTGTGCATCACAGATCCCAATCAGACATCACGAACATTTCAGATACCGTCCAAGTATAGTCTATGAACAACCCTAACCTCTACCCAACCCGACCCGGCCGCATAAACCCGCATCCTGGCGTACTGTCCATCTCATCAATAACCCCACACTGCTGCCCAGCCAGCGCAGGCTGAGTACGCTCCCACCACCGCTGACTCTGAAACTGGTAGACAGGATCGTGCGCCGGCTTGTACGGGAACCCGGTCGTCGGTTCGCTCATGAACGGGGCGACCTTTCCCACCGACGGGTCCTGTGCCCCCGGCGCAAGCATCTCGTACCCATGGATCATGTACGGCTCCGCATACTGCTGGGCATCGTCACTGCTGTTGTCCGTGTGCATCACCCCAGACATCGACATATCGACATCAGTCTCTCCTACAGGCGCCGACGATGTCCCAGACATGGACGGGTTGGGCGCGGGCGCTGCACAGATCTGCCACACCTGCAGCAGACGGGACTGTTGCTCTGAGCCGGCATTCTCAAACAGCTGCAGTTGGCTTGGGGACAGCGACGCGGGGCTGATGTTGTGCCGCTGGAGGATCTCGTGGGCGGAGGGCTGGGCGCTCGGCGGGGAGACTTCCAGGGCGGTCTTGCGGGGTATGTGGGCGGAATGGTGATAGTGCTGGGATATGCTGTACGTCACTGCCGGAGGGGCGGCTGGGGGCGCCTGCGTCCCCATGTGCATTTGCCGCGCAAACAGCGTCGCTAGGTCCTCCTGCATGTCTGGTCTGGTTCCTTTTGGTCGATCGGCTGGATGACCTGTGGTCAGAAAGCGTCTTAGGTAGAAGGGAAGAATCTACGCGAGTGGAGGGAATCTGCAGTGGAACTTTGCATTGTATTTAGGACTGTGTACGATGACAGGACATACCACAAGACAAGCGAACTATGAATTAGATTCAGACCTCAAGCAGTTAAAAGTAGATGACGAAAGGTACTTGTGAAGGTAAGATGATAAGGATGTATACTAGAAATCATTATCAGAATAATTAAGAGGGACAGGCCGCCTTTTAATCAGAACGCGAATGACCACATCGATGCCCAAACTGTCGGCGGTTGGGCACTGCAAGCGACCAACTGGTGTTGCAACTTCACCACTTTAGCTCCCAGTTGTCCTTTGCTCTTGGAAATGTGAGGGGCAATCATCTCTGGAGTTCTGTATCAATGTGCGAAGGCAAAATATACAGCATATCTCAGCAATAAGGGATCAGATATGTCTCCAGGAATTCCCTCGTTGTTGTCATACTATCGCAGGATAGACTGAGTATTGAGTGTACCTAAGGAGTATACTCCCTGTTCCCAGCAATGCAGAGTCGGTCACATGACTGATAGGCAGAACCCGTGACGCAGATGAGGTCGGCGTCCGCATCTTAGGTAAGCCCTGGAAGCTCCCAGCTCTCTTCCTCACAACAACCACCCTCCCAGCCCATCTTCGTCCCTATCTCCTCAATCGTCATCTACCCGTCTATCACTTCCTCTACTATCGACCTGGGATCGGGACAATACCATAACCTGCAATCATGGTGTGTTTCTCCCCCAAACGCGGCTACCCCATGCTCCCCCGACGCACCGCAAGCTAACACCACCGCAAGACATCCATCGGAACCGGATACGATCTGTCCAACTCGGTCTTTTCGCCGGACGGGCGGAACTTCCAGGTAAGACGCCATTGCCTCGTGTCGGCAGACAATCGCTGACTATCGGGGTAGGTGGAATACGCCGTCAAAGCGGTCGAGAACGGAGGCACAGCCATCGGCATCCGATGCAAGGACGGTGTGGTGCTGGCCGTCGAGAAGATCATCACGAGTAAGCTGCTGAAGCCTGGCGCAAACAAACGGATCGCCACCGTTGATCGCCATGTTGGCATCGTAAGTCCCCTTTCTCCTTCAGACCATCCCATCGTCAGAATGAACTGCATGTACTAATTGATGACGGTGTAAAGGTCTCGTCCGGTCTTGTCCCCGACGGCCGCCACTTCGTTTCCCGAGCCCGCGACGAGGCGTCGTCGTGGCGCGGTGTGTACAAGAGCCCGATCCCCGTTTCTGCGCTCTCGAATCGCCTCGGCAGCTACGTGCAGGCCTACACCCTTTATTCGAGCGTTCGACCCTTCGGTATCACTGCGATTATTGGAGGCTGGGACTCAGAAGCCGAGCTCGCTGTCGACGGCCAGGTCGGGTCGGGCCCGACGTCTGGTGCGGGTGGTAAGGTTGATGGAGCAAAGTCGGGAGGGCCTGGTCTATACATGATCGAGCCCAGCGGGCTGTACTGGGTAGGTGACGTTCCTTCGCGTGTTTGGACACATGCTTACGGTTTCCAGGGATACTATGGTGCTGCCACCGGTAAGGGAAGACAAGCGGCGAAGGCGGAGCTGGAGAAATTAGATCTTGCGTCTGGGTCCTTGAGTCTGACTGAAGGCGTCAAGGAGGCGGCCCGCATTATCTACGTCGCCCACGAGGACAGCAAAGACAAGGAATTCGAGCTGGAGATGTCCTGGATCAGTTCGTTAGACGGACCGACCAAGGGCCGGCACGAGGAGGTACCCAAGGAACTGCTGGAGGAGGCCGAAAAGGCCGCCAAGAAATCTCTAGAGGGTGACGACGAGGACGATGACGAGGGACCGAAGGCCGAGGGCGAGCGCATGGAGGAATAGACACGACCACAGAACCAGGGATGAGTAACATAATTTCGTTTTCTTCTAATACGGGTAAAAATTCATGTCCGACCCGTAACAGCTAGATGTATTCCACCTGAACCACGCAGAGAAACAGGATATCCAATATTAGGGTTTTCTTTTACCCCTCTCGTTTCCCTAATTATCGCCAGGTAGGGTCCATGCCTACGCAAGTCTACCTTCCGCCCACTCCCTCCGCTTGGAACCAAGCTCCACGGCCGCATTTCCCCAGTCCTCGCCGTGATTGTGCATGCCCTTCTTGCCGAGGCCCGCGCGCTCCAGGCCTTGTTCCTCGGTCAACACCGTCAGCACGCCAAAGATGACCGGCACGCCGGACTCCAGCTGCACACGCATGAGCCCGTGGGTGACGGCGTCGGCGATGTACTCGAAATGCATCGTTTCACCCTTGATCAGGACGCCCATGGCGATGATCGCATCGTACGGTCTAGTCGCGCCCGCGGTGGCGGACTGCGATTTGAGGTCGGCCGTGGACGAGGACAGCAGGTCCGTGGCGCTGATGCCATCGCCGGCGGACGAGGCCTTGGCGGCTTGGATTTGCGAGGCCGAGTAGATCCTGATCCAGGAAAAGGCAATGTCAGAGACATGAAGCAGGAGATGGATGCGCGCTGTATTGAGTGGAAGAATGCTCAAAGAAGGGCTCACCGCTGAACGGCAAAGGGCAGTTCGTAGCTGCCGGGGACGGTGTGAACCGTGATGTTGTCTTCTGTCACGCCCGATGCGAGGAGAGTCTTCTTAGCGCCCTCCAGAAGGGGACCAATGATGCCCATGTTCCATCTCGCATGGACAATGGCAATGCGCAGTCCGGTGCCTGCAAGAGCGGGGTGGTAAGCAAGTGATGGCGCCAGTACAGGGATGCGAAAAGGCTCACCATCAAAGGTTTCGGCCGCTCCCGGTCCCTTTAAAGAAGCCATTATTCTGGAAATGTAGAAAGATGTAGACGATGATGCTGGAGGTAGATGATATGTTGAAGCTTGCAAGTACCGCATCCGACGAAGTGGCGGATGACTATTGTGGGGTAACAAGCTGCCGCCGACGGAGGTCCGCGTAACCTCCTTTAAGTCTAGTGCCGACTACACATGATGAGGTCTACCTTCCCTCCTGAACATCATGCCAGAGACGATTTACAAAAACACCCACGATACTTGATATTCGTATGTCATGCCGATTGTGCATAAGCAAGAAGACTGTGAGACATTAAACACAATTACACTAAAACGCTGTAAAACATGGCCTGCACGATCGACCGCCGAATCCCAATGTACCCATAGTGCTAATTTACTCGACAGTCACAGACTTGGCAAGGTTGCGGGGGAAGTCCACGTTGAGACCTTCACCCACGGCAAGCCAGTAAGCGATCAACTGCAGGGGAATGACGTTGAGCAGACCCTGGAGGCAGTCGACAGTCTTGGGCACTTCGATCTTTTCCGTCTGCGCGGAGGAGAATTCGGGGTCATCGTTGTTGCAGATGACAATAGGACGGCCGCCACGAGCAATAACTGCAGACGTATTAGTCTCCCGCTTCTGGTAACGTAATGATTTTGGCTCGACTCACCTTGCTGGTAGGCGTTAAGGGACTTGGAGAAGATGTTATCTCTGGTCAGGATCATGATGATGGGCAGGTTCTCGTCCACAAGGGCGAGGACACCGTGCTTCAGTTCACCAGACATGACAGCCTCGCAATGCAGGTAGGAAATCTCCTTGATCTTAAGGGCACCTGGAATCCATGTTAGACAACTCGTCTTCAAATGATCGAGTGGTGGTGAACTTACCCTCCAACGCGGTAGGGAACTGGCCACCTCTGCCCAGCAGAAGCAGACTCTTCTGGTCCTTGAAGAACTTGGCGCACATTTGCTTAATGGGGTCGTTGAGCTTCAGGATCTCGCGGAACTGATCGGAGATCTTGGAAAGGCCCTCCATAATCTCTTCCCGTCTCTTCTGCTTCGAGGCCCGATCCTCGCTGAGGGACAGAGCGAACATGACCATGGCGACGAACTGAGAGGTGTAGGCCTTGGTGGAGGCAACACCGATTTCGGGACCGGCGTTGATGTGCACACCACAGTGGGTCATCATAGAAATGGAGGAGCCGACAACGTTGACAATACCAACCGTCAAGGCTCCCCGCTCCAGACAGTAGCGCAGGGCCATCAGAGAATCGGCGGTTTCACCAGACTGGGAGACGAAGACACAGGTATCATCACGGAACACCGGAGCTTGTCTGTCCAGGAAATCCGAGGCCAGCTCCACGGAAATGGGGATCTCGGTGAGCTCTTCAAACACTCCACGGACTGCCATACACGAGTGATAACTAGTACCGCAGGCAACGAAAATGATTCTTCTGCAGCGGCGGATGGTCGAGATGTACTGGCGAAGACCACCAAGCGTAACCTGCTTGTTGGCGACATCCAAACGACCTCTCATCGTGTTCACAACGGACTCGGGTTGCTCAAAGATCTCCTTCTGCATGAAGTGATCGAACTTGCCCTTCATGATCTCCTGCAGTTCCAGCTCAATGGTCTGGATGGCACGGACGTTGGAGGTGCCATCGTCCTTGGTCAAGCGGTGGATGTTCAGCTGGCCCTCGTGCACGTGGGCAATGTCATCGTCTTCCAGGTAAAGGACCTTCTTGGTGTGCTCCACGATGGCGGACGGATCAGACGACAAGAAGAACTCGGCGGGCTGGGGAACACCATCATCGGAGAGGAAAGCCCGCGACTGCGAGCGGTGAAGGAGGGACTTGTCCGGAGGCGCCAGCAGTCCAGCGGCGGACTTCTTGATCGCCACATTCTGAGAGGCCTGCTCAGCGGGAAGAGCACCATCCTCAGAGTACTCTACGTCGACGAAGTCCACCTTCATCTTCTTGGAGGTTCTCACACCAATGACGAGGGGAGAACCCTTCCGGGCGGCAATCACCTCATGAGGGTAGTGGACGGACTTGATCAGGAGACCGAAGGCACCCTCAAGCTCCTTCACAACGGCCTTGGCCAGGACAGTGAAATCAATATCGGGCTGCTGGTCGTACAGGTATTTCGTGAGCTTGGCAATGCACTCCGTGTCGGTCTCGGTCTCGAAGCGGAAACCCTTGCTCTCCAACAAAGCCTTCAGCTCCTTGTAGTTGGTAATGATACCATTGTGGACCACGGAGAATTCCCAGTTGGGGTCAGATCTGTATGGACACCGGGTCAGTAAAAGCACTGTGGGGTAGATTATGGGATGATACACACCTGTGAGGGTGGCAGTTCTGGCGAGAAGGGGTTCCGTGGGTAGCCCAACGGGTGTGGGAGATACCGGCATGAGACTCAAAAGTCTTGGTCAAGTCGGGCTTGGATTCCTCGATGAGCTCCTTCAGCTTGGCGACCTTTCCAACTTCCTTGAAGGCGCAGACTTCATTCTTCTTGTCACCATCCACGGCAAGACCCGCAGAGTCATAGCCACGGTACTCGAGTCTCGAGAGACCTGTGGCACGCCCAGTCAGCACAAGGGAGGGGAGGATGGTGTAGCAGCGAGGCTACAAGAGCAATTCGGTTGGTAACCAAGGATATAACTGACCGTTAAGCAGGGTATCAAGGATGAACTTGCGGTCCCTCTCAACGAGGTAGTTGATGTAACCGAAAATGCCACTTTCCGACAGGTCAGCCCCACCATCTTCAGCCGACAGAGATTATCCACACATACCACATTGTTGATTAATTGAGGGGGGAAGAGGTATCAGGAGGGATGAAGCAGATGGAGATTTGAGGAAATCTTCAGAAACGACTGGTAGAAGAAATCCGCTGTTTCGTGGCGACCAGAATTGCGAAATATCAACAAACAAGCGGTGGGGCACAACCGTGTATGTTCTAATGCCTGAAAAACGGTGAGGGTATATCGCAGGGAATTGTAGACGAAGAAGAGGGTGATAGGCGAGAAAGCGAGAGAAGAGGAAGAGGAAGAAGAGAGATGGACAGAGAGAGAGAGAAGAGAGGTGAATTGGTTGGATCGACAATAATCAGTTGGAAGGAAGAGGGGGGGAGGGAACAGCTTTATGTTTTATGTTAGAGATCGAGACCCACCAAACGAGAGCAACCAGGGAAGCTGCTAGGCCAGGAAGGAAATGGCGTCTTCCAAGCAAAGTGGACCAATAATCGGTATGGTCTGCGCCTCCCACCGGTTGCTGAGGCATGTCTCACCCATGACTCGGCTCGTCCGTGGCGTGGCTAAGGGGGGAGGGGGAAGGGGAGGAGGAGGGGTGACTTGGTACGGAGGCGGTATTCTCATCATCCCCACCGCCGGTCAAAAATAGCCTCCACCAATGGATTATTTTTGGCCACTGGCTAGCATAGTTAGTTAGTCTTGCCTCTTCGTTGCTAAGGAAGATTCTATTTTCTAGTTCCCTTCTATCTTCCTATAGTCCAGCATGGAGCTGGCGGCGTGGGAGATCACTACCGAATAACCTATCGCCCGGTCTGCCAATTTCTAATAATAACCCCCGGTCCATATCCATGGTGGATCTGCTGTTTTTTCTCTCCTTGATATCCGTATTCTGCTCTCTTCTGGGGCAAAGAAAAAAAAATTACCACTCCACAGAGTACTCCGTACAGAATACTCCATACCAAAACGCAATCAATGTTCGCCCATTTAGTAACAAGTGCAAAGTGCAAAGTGGCCTGACTATTTCCTGCGTTTGAAAGAGAAGCAGCCCGTACCTTGGAACCGTCGTCATAGTTTCATGTTTACAAGCAGGGCCTGAAACACCACATTCTCCAAAGTTACCCCTTTTTAGAAGAGTGATAATATGGACCTATGGAACTGAGGAGTATCGTAAGCCAGAATCCTGTTCCTGTCAGGGTCAAAGTTTCTTCTGTAGGTATCTCTTCAACACCTGTCAACAAGGCATTCCGTCCACATTCCCCAGAGTATGTATAGATTCCGTCATACAGACAGTCCCTCCCACTCATCTGCGTTTACTTACATTCTGAAGGCGCAAGCTCCTAAAATAGCTTTGGTATGTGGCAATCAGCCACCTAGGGAACTAGGGTGCTCCGGGGTACATACATGCATACATGTTTACACATCCAAACAAGTAGCGACAGATAGGAAGACCGTCCCTGCAGGCACAGGTACCTACCTAGGAATAGAACCGGCTCAATTGGGCAAGACAAAGAAACGATGTGTGATGACGATGACCCAAGGTTCGGGAGATTTTGGTGAAGTTACTATTTTCGTCCGCGGCTGTGGAGTGCCTCACATCGCATCGGAGCCGCCGGTCACCGGTACCTAGGTAGCCTATGCGGGTGTCTCACTTCTTACCCGGACGAAGATCCTTCTAGCTTGAAGTTGATTCTACCATAAGAAGTACAGATATCGTTCGATCGAGATGGGGCAACTGACCAGTAGTGGAGTATCTAACTACCTGTAGGTACCTGAGGTGTACAGTAGGTAGGTAGGATATCGGCAAATCATACCGACTGGTTGGAGCCGCATTTCAAGATGATCACACCCATGCAAAGATGATGGCATGAGCCACTGATCCTTTCACAGCTGGTTGGATTTGATAAGCCGATATCACGGTGGGAAGGGATGATATGTATTAATTCTTGGGTTAGTACAGGTCTTCCTTGGATGAGATATACAATGTGTCGCGCTGAATTCCCTGAGGACAATCATGCCGCAAGAGTATAGATCCTCAATGTGGTGACGTGATATATTGTAAGCGGAATACTCTGACGCCCATGGTCGCAAACGAAGGGGAAAACTGGTGAATCCGGATCGGCCTAGTTATATGGACGGAGGAGCCAGCTCAAAGCCAGCACTTCGCGTCAACTGGTGCATCCTAACTCAGAGACGGACCTTCGCAGATTCATCATCCATCTCTACGGACTATACAAACGAAACATTATCCAGGCCATATCTCTCCAACTCTTTCAATCAATATTCCAGCGGCCGTCCGAAAGCCCCGTAGGCATATACCTCCTGCATCTAGGATCCTGTACCAGCTGTTCGTGCATATGCAGCGGCACTCAAATCCTAGGCAGCTGGCCATTCGGGGGGTCCTCATGAAATCAGAGATACCGTAGTGTCTCCTCATGTCACTCCGGGAGAGTCAAATGGGTTCTCATACAGAGTGTTTGTTGGCAGGAGGGAGACCACACTCTATATGAGAACTCATCTGACCCTCATGTCCTCGCCATTATCTCCACAGTTCAGGAATAAGAACACCGAACATTGTGTTCTATCAGAAGCCACATTCATTTCTTGTATAGAGACCACTTTCGGAGTCGCGTGTCAAACCGGAGCCCGTGCAACCGATCAGTCCTGAACAATCACCACCAACCCCCAGTTTGTATGTATAACGTCCTATTTCTTTTCGTTCTCAGATAGCGAAGGGGAGACTCTCAGAATTTGCGGTGTATCTAGCGGCTTTCATTGGGAGTAAGAGGAGATGCAAACTGCTCCGTAGGGATGCCTTTTCTTTTTCCTTTTTTTTCCTGCGGGAGAACTGACGTCAGCAAGTAGGCTCGTGAAGAACAGCAGTGAAATGTCTGCGACAAGAGACGGCGGCTCGAGAGATTGACAAAATAACCCCACATCAGTAGATAGAAACATTTTTGAAAAGAGTCAAGCCCATGGAGAGGGTTGTGTCCTTCTCTGGACGATGCGCTGCAGACAGATCGCGTTATTGCGACGGGACCCATCCATCCCTGCGGCGTGGAGTTTCTGGAACTAAGGAACAGCAGCCGGCCTGGCAACTCTTTTTCGCCCTCCCTCTCATCTTCGTCCTTGCGAGCCTTTGAATGCCAACACAACAAAGCAAGACTTTTGCACTCAATTTGACAGCTGATCGAAATTTTCCAATCGTCCGGTCGGCCACCTGGAGATTTTCTACGATCCCTCCCTGCTGTCACCTCCCCCACTCCACCCCTGCGAGAAACTGCTTCGCGTGTTAATGGTCCTTCATCGCGTTCGCAAGGCGACGTCAAGACATTATACCCCGGCTTTCCTGGAGGACCACCGTGTTCCCTATCGTTGGAAATTTTGAGACTGCACCTGGAGTGATTCGCTCATTGCCCTAGCACTCGTGTCTCTGCGTGTCCGCTCTAGACTTCCCAACCTCGTCGTCTTTTTCGTCCAGTCCGCATCCTGGAGATCTGGGACCGCCCGGTACACTCCGCGTCAGGCAAACCGGTCCTGGCCACATATTCGCGCATGATCCGATAAGAGTGGTCAAGGATGCTGCCTTCGAATTGCAGGTGTTCTGATTCCGGCGCGTAGCCATTCTCACCATGTCGCGGTCATCGGCAGGCTTTGCGGACTTTTTCCCTACTGCGCCATCCGTTCTCCAACAGAAGCGCTTCAAGTCCAGCCGGGATCGACCGCAGCCCAAGCCCCCCGCTGGCGCTGAAAATGGCCTTGAACGACCAGAAACGTCAGAATCGAGTAGTATTCATGATCTCGCCAATGGTACTACGTCGTCTGATCGGACAGCAAAGAACCTGCCCGATCGCAAGCCAACGTCAACTGAAGGCACCGGAGACGCTTCGGCCGGCTCCATAAGTACCGGTACCTCAGCTCCTGCCTCATCCGCTCCTGATCTTCGAGCGACCACTAATTATGAAGCGCGCCTCGAAACTCTCACGCCGCTCACCAACGCAGAGTCCTCGCCGTCTCGCAAGCCTGGATCACCGCAGACAAAGGTAGCAAATGGGATCAACCTAGAAAACCCCCCCGGCTCCGGCATTGATGCCCCGCGATCGGACATCACGCCTGTTCACACTCCTCCAACCCCCCAGTCACAGAGCCGTCGTTCCGGCGACATCAAAGGCTCCAAGCTCGTCTACGATCCCGATGTCGAAAAGCGATCCTCCCTGAAGGAGAAGCGGCGGAAACCACGCTACGTGGACATTGTGCTAAATGAGCAAGACGCTTGTCCGGCCGACCCTCGCTTGGTCATATCGAATTACACGCGAGGGGCGGGCTGTAAGCAAAAAACGAAATATCGCCCGGCTCCGTATACGCTGAGACCCTGGCCATACGATGCTGCAACAACTATAGGACCCGGACCCCCCGTACAAATAGTCGTCACGGGTTTCGACCCTCTGACCCCGATTGCGCCAATCAGTGCACTGTTCTCAAGCTTCGGTGAAATCGCCGAGATCAACAATCGAACCGACCCGATTACCGGCCGATTCCTCGGGATCTGCTCCATCAAATACAAGGACAGTGTATCATTTCGGGGAGGCGGTCCGGTTTCCGCCCCGAACGCCGCGAGGCGGGCATTCTATGAGTGCAAGAAGGAACAGCGCATCGGGACCCGGAGGATCAGGGTCGAGTTGGATCGAGAAGGGATCGTGTCGGAAAAGCTTGTATCACGAGCGGTTGATGCGCAGAGGGTTGGACATCAGCAGAACAAGGTATCCTCTACGGAAGAGACGCGACCTGAGCCTGCACTGAAACGAAATGAACCTCCCCCTACCGCGCCAAAAGGGCCGTCCGGGAAAGCCTCCATTCGTCCACCCATTGCTATACCGGAAGGCCCCCGAGCGACGTTTTTAAAACCGGCCATGCCGTCGTTGGTGGAAGAAACACCCATACTGAACCAAATCAAGCGAGACCCCTACATCTTCATTGCACACTGTTACGTCCCAGTCCTCAGCACGACCGTGCCGCACTTGAAAAAGCGACTCAAATTATTCAACTGGAAAGATATCCGTTGCGATAAGACCGGCTACTACATCATATTTGAGAACTCGCGGCGTGGAGAGGAAGAAACCGAACGCTGCTACAAGATGTGCCATATGAAGCCGTTATTCACATACATCATGAATATGGAGAGTCAGCCTTATGGGAATCCCGCGTATGAGCGCAGTCCCAGCCCGGCGCGATTCCAAGCAGAGCAGCGGAAGCGAGCGGAGATGGACAGGCTCAAAAGAGAGGCCGAGCTGGACATTGAGGAAGAGAAGAAGCAGCGCGCTCTTGACCTCGATCCGTGCAAGGAAGTCTTGACGATAATCATTCGAGATCTGAAAGACAAGCTTCTTGAAGACGTCAAGTCGCGCATAGGTGTACCCGCCTTATACGACTACCTCGACCCAGGGCGACATGCGGATAGAAGGAAAAGGCTGGGCATCCCAGATCCTGAGGGAATGAAAAGACCCATGTTTCGGATCGAAGCCGATAACTCCGTCGGCGCATCTGGGACACGGCCTGACTCTTCCAGGCTCAGACAACCGCTGAACGCATCTAATCTTAATGTTTTGTCTCTTCCGCGGATTAGAAAGTCCAACCGCCTTGATCGTACGGACATTGCTTTCTTGGACGAGAGGCGTAAGCAGCCATTGCGAAGAAAGGAAGTCCGGCCTCTCTACCACCGTCTACAACAGTTACATGATGTCGACGATTCCGATGATGACCAGAGGACTCCGTTTTCAAAGGACAATGATGAATCAGACAGCCGCCCGCTGAGTCGCATGAGCTCCCCGTCGTCAGTCTCCGAGGATGGTGATGGATTTGAACCTAAATTGGTGGACAGGACTACGCCGGAGCTTGCAGACCAAGTAGGAGACTCGAAGGCAGACGATACTGGGATTGAGTTCGCGCAGAGAGATATACATGGTGATTTGGACGAGCACCCCACAGACTCGCTCAAAAGAAAACGAGACAAGAAAGAGCTTAAGGCGCGAAAAAGACAAAGAGAGAACGATACCCTTCTCGATGTGGATTTCGTGGCAGAGATTCAATCTGTGGACGCACATGTTCTTCCGACGCCTGACGAAGATGGCTCTACAGTTGATAAAGACCACACTGATGGTCCACAGAAGCGTCTGGATCAGGAAGATTTGAGCCCGTCAAGCCTGGAGGAAGCTGACACTGAGCCTCTCCTACCCGAAAAGGAAAGCCGCGCCTCATCGCATCCGATTGAAGCCGATGGTGTTTCGGTATATGATGAGACATCGACGGAGGAGGTGAGGTGGAAGGTGTCGTACGGCGAACCTCGGCGGATTGTGGAAGATGACCATGCAGTCATCCTGGACTTGGATGGGTGGCAGAACCTGGTCAAAGACGAGGAGGACTTGTGCTTCCTTCAAGAAGTCCTTGCCGAACAGGCGGCCGTCGACCTGGGCAATCTGTCCGCATGGGCCTGGAGACAGAAAGAGATCAAAGCTCTCAATCGCCCAGGAGACACTGGTCCAGTACACGAGGAGGCCAAGATCCATGGGTACTATGTGCGGAACCCAACAGGAGCTGCCCGGACTGAGGGAAGGAAGAGGATCCTTGAGTCAGAAAAGTCGAAATATCTGCCGCATCGCATCAAGGTCCAGAAGGCGCGTGAAGAGCGTGAAGCCCGGGCGAAGACTGACCCCCAGAGCGTTGCTGCGGAGGCTGCTAGAGTCGCTGCTGCTAAGAACATTTCTAAATCGACCTCCAGATCGACGAGAGTCAATAATCGCCGACTCATCGCCGACATCAACGCGCAGAAACAAGCACTCCCGACGCAGAGCGGCGATAGTGACGTTCTTCGGTTCAATCAATTGAAGAAACGGAAGAAACCCGTGCGCTTTGCTCGATCCGCGATTCACAACTGGGGCCTCTATGCTGAGGAGAACATCTCGGCAAACGACATGATTATCGAATACGTGGGAGAGAAGGTCCGACAGCAAGTTGCAGACATGAGGGAACGGCAGTACTTGAAGAGTGGCATCGGCAGCAGTTATCTCTTCCGCATTGACGAGAATACCGTCATCGATGCCACTAAACGGGGAGGCATCGCTCGGTTTATCAACCACAGTTGTACGCCCAATTGCACTGCCAAGATTATCAAGGTCGATGGCAGCAAGCGGATTGTTATATATGCTCTGAGGGATATTGAACGAGGTATGTGGATCCTCAAGCTAAATGCGTGCGCACCCAGTGGAACGGCAGGCTGATTACCGTTCTCTTACAGATGAAGAGCTGACCTACGACTACAAATTTGAACGGGAATGGGACAGCGACGACAGAATCCCGTGCCTTTGCGGCTCAACTGGATGCAAGGGCTTCCTTAACTAGTGTACACCTTTATTCCCCCCGAAGTATCTGTGCTTCTCCGGGTCCATTACCCATTGATGACCTTCTCTCCAACGCCGGTTTATCCCCTAAGGTGCTTTGACGGCTGCAGCATGTTTTTTGTGGCGTTTTGATGGGCATTTGGCCAGGAGTTCTCGTGGAGACCGCGCACACCACCCGTGTGCCGGTGTTGTGCCTTGTATTTCTTTTCTGAATAAAGAGAAACAGCCATGTACCATATATCCTCAACAGACATCCAAATAGAATATTGTCCTCGAAGATTGGTCGCTTGCGATATAGACATAACACCATTCAATGAATGAAAAGTAACGGACGATCGGCGATGCTTATATGGAGGTGAGGTCTAACGCAGTCAACGCCGATTGAAATTCGAAATCGTGGTATCATTCCGGATAAGTTCGTTTCGAAATAGAATTAAACTGGCCCATATCAGCAAGCAGCAGGATAAGAAGCGACGAGAAGCGACTCACCCAAGTGGCTGGGTAGCAGGAAATTGGCGATTCCTTCTTTGATGAGGTATTCATGCCCGCAGTTACCGCAGCAGAGTTTGCCCTCCATAACCTGCGCTTCCAACAGCAGCCTGTGAAGCTCCTTCAGGAGCTGTTCATCCTGGAGCGCGTCGCCCTCGGGCTTCGTCTGCGGAATCGAAGGAAAGCCGAGCTGTCGCAGGGGTTAGTCGATGGAATAAAACTTTCGCGCGCGAGAGAGGAGGGCCCACCCACCTCGCTGGCCATCACTTGCAGAGCGTCCCAGTCAATCCGGGGAAGAATATTGCGTATAAAGTCGGGCTGGAAATCGCACTCTTGCAGCTCGAGTTCGGCGTCGCGGAAGTGAAGCGGGAACGATGCGGGCGACGTCTTGCAGCCCTTTACCGCGCACGTTAAGAAATTGGCTGTGATGAGCTTCATCTTGTATTCGGAGTGAGCTGGGAAGTATAGATATGGTAGCACTTGAGGAGAATGGTGGGGAGGCGTAGGATGTCAAAGATAGTCTTGGAGATGGTCGTTAAGAAAATTTGCCAGAGCCGTGCGGGGAGTAACGGGACCCAGAAATCAACCCGAAGTATATGTCGTCCGCAAGGCATACTTCACCAGTCTCCATCGCCGGGGTAAAAAAGATAGTGTCAGAAGTAGGCTAGATTTGCTGGGAATAAGCGTACTACAGATAATAAACTAAGAGCCATTTATCCTATTCTTCTCCCCATGGGAGAGATGGGAGCGACGTTGCGGCGTACGTACTATGTATTATCTGAGGGCTTTAGAGACGGACCAACCATTATACTATCTCCAGCCCACGCAAACGTATTCAACGTTATGTACAAACCAGTGATGGTAACTTCACCTGATAATAACATCCAAAAGATCATCGTCTGCGATGTCGTAGTCCTCGAGGCGATTCTCCGGCTCCAGACGATCACCGTCGAATGCCAGGTACACATTCTGACCTTCGAAGATATTCCTTGCTTTGCGAAATATAGATATTACCTCAGAAACCTTCATATTAGAGGAAGTACTTATCCCAAGATCTGCATATCCAGGGCACTTCAAAACAATGCTCCGTGACCCCAGCTGTCCAGTATCTTCGAGCTGCGAGGATTCTTGTGCGGAATCGGAATCATCCACAGACTGTTGTCGCTCCGTGGGTAGTAGAGAAGGATCATCAGTGGCGGCCTCCATATGGATGCGCATGTTTTCTTCGTCATATTGTAGATAGTCGTCTGCCGTTAAGCTGCCCGCTCCGATGCCCAAACTCTTGCAGGTTGTCACGTCGAACAAGCGCTTCCCCTTCCATGTCAGATACACCGCGGATTGACATTCCTTCGGTACGTTTTGACGACTACACCAGACTAGGCGAACCTCTTTCAATGACTGGGTCATTTTTCGCTGAACAATAAGTGGCTTCGTATCTTTGATTTTTGAAGTAATGAGAATCTCGATGACCATGTCGTCAAGTGTATTCTTCGAGGGTGTGCTATCCTGAGAAGCAATCTCACTCTTGCTCGCGCTTTCCTGGCGGGACAGCGGTACAGGTTTGTCAATTGCTGTTGAATCGGGCCCAACCCCATCAGCACTGCCGTTTGAGAAACCCCTTGTCGCCTTCATGCTATCCGTAACAATAACATCGCTAGAATTATCGGGTGATGGAGATGCTCCTGGGGTCGCTGAACCGGCTACATTGTCCGTGCTCGAGACTCTATGAGCTTCCACCTCCGGAGACCGCTGATGTTGATCGATCTTCATCCGGCGGCGCTCAGGAGTTTTTGAGGCTGGGCCATTTCCCTCCAAGGACGGATCGTCTTCGTGCGACGGCCGTCTGCGCTTACGTCTCTCGCGACCGTCTGTAGGGGCATCATTCGGGGATTTTGTCGAGCGCTCTCGGGATTCTTTCCTCGCAGCAATGATGTCGGCATATGTCTGGTCGGCGCGACGATAGAAATCTGCGGGAAGGTCCTCTTCCCCACGGGTTGCCCATGAAGGCCTCTTGAAAAAAGAGCGCATAGCTTTGGACAGGCTGAATTTCAGGATCACGGACCTGGTACTGATAGCTTCGTCATGGTAGGCAAGGCAAACGAGACCGGAACACCTAGGGAAGGCGGATAAAAGATATTGTATTAATAGCGATAACTGAGAAATTGCGCATTGAAATGTTGCTTCCTCTCGTTTGGAGCGCGTATGAATGGCGAGATCAGTCGCAACGATCAGCAATTAATAGTGATTACGGAGTAGGGCGGTGGGGTTCGACACGTGCCTCCCCGCCTTTCGAGATCGGCCACTTTCAGAAACCCCAGCTCTACTTCTTACCTACCTATTCCAACGTTGCTCGAACGCACCAGTTAAGGCCCTGTGCGAATCCAGAACAATGGAGAACGGAGCATCATCTGAAGGCAAAGACCCTTCCGCCTTCTTGGGCGAAATCATCGGTGCCCCGGTCACGGTAAAACTGAACTCCGGTGTTGTCTACAAAGGTTCGTGAAGCGCTACAGCGATGATTTTATCAGATTCTGATGATCTTTATGTCCAGGCGAACTTCAATCGGTGGATGGTTATATGAATATCGCGCTTGAGAAGTCAGAGGAGTATGTGAATGGCAAGCTACGACGCAGCTACGGCGACGCTTTTGTGCGCGGGAACAACGGTACGTGTTTTCCTTCTGGCGGATATATATTGCTAATTCATTTGTCTTATTCTCAGTCCTTTATATCTCTGCACGGTGATGAGTCTCCTCACGAAGCGACTTTTCCGGCTATGGCCCGCGATTCCGAACTATCCTGACCGGCTCCCTCCCTACCATGTCCACCAGGACGAATTGGTCTGCATCCGCCGTAGATTTGGTCTTCCCGCCCTCTCTTACTCAACCCGCTTGAAGCTTGCTGGAATCTCTTCATTCTATTCTTTGCGGCGGTCACGGGAGTACCTCGGTCCTATTCTTGCCATTATCTGAATATCCCATCTGTCTTTGGCCAGCGTGCTGGTATCCTTTCTACACATTCGTGGAAGTCTGACGCGTTGCTAGCTATTTAGCGATGTTAAAGCTAAATATGATGAAATAAATAATCGACCATAAGTGACGAAACGTTTTGTATGGCTGGTCCTGGTCAGGTATGAAAAGCCTTTATTCGACCAAGAATCCAGGGAGGTAGAATATACTGTACAGCGTCTGAGAGACTCTTAATACCTGAAGTAAACCCACCCTTCGGGGTTGGCATTGGCCCTCAGAACGGCTGGGCATCGATGGCAAAAAAAAAAAGAATATTAGATAAAATCCCAGGATGAACCCCACTTTGCCGCTACTCCGTACACATCTCGGCCCCTCTACAATAATAAAGAATCCCGTCCGTCAAGGCTCGCGCCCCTTCTCAGTAAGTCTTGACGCTTGCAGAGCAAAACTTTACCGGCGATTAACTAGGCCTGTTGCTCTCTAGACCTCTTGCACCAGCTGTCGCTGTTCTCGCCACTCGTTCGACCCAGGATGACCCTCCAAGCTATCAAATACAACAACGGTGATCTTGCGATCATCGATCAATTACAACTGCCACACGTGGAAAAATATGTCACAATACACAACAGTGAAGAAGGCTGGCATGCGATCAAGGATATGCGTGTGCGAGGAGCACCGGCCATTGCTATTGTGGCAGCCCTCGCCCTCGCCTCTGAGTTGCACGGCCTGATGGCGCATGACAAACTGTCCCCTGAGGCCGAAGACGTCCAGACTTTCGTGATAGAAAAATTGCGGTACCTCGTGAGCAGCCGGCCTACAGCCGTCAACCTCAGTGATGCGGCGCGTAAGCTTGAAGTAGTGGTTGCAGAGAGCGCCCGCGCCCCTGGTGCGACGGGCAAGACGGTGGCTACGGCGTTCATCCAGGCAGCGGAAGAGATGCTAGTTAAGGACGTGGAAGACAATAAGAAAATTGGCGAGCATGGTGCCCAGTGGATCTTGGAGAATGCTCTCGAGGGACACGGAAAAGCTACAGTGCTGACTCACTGTAACACGGGGTGAGTACCGCCGAGGATCTTCATGGCTTCGAGTCCAAGCATTAACCCATGGACAGGTCCCTTGCGACTTCGGGCTACGGAACTGCCCTAGGCGTGATCCGCTCCCTCGCGTCGGCCGATTCGCTACAGCACGCATATTGTACTGAGACAAGACCGTACAACCAGGGCTCCCGGTTGACGGCATTCGAACTCGTTCATGACGCGCTCCCCGCGACCCTCATCACCGATTCTATGGCGGCTGCCCTACTCGCCAGTAAGAAGGCTGGTGTGAATGCGATTGTTGTAGGAGCGGACAGGGTCGCCGCAAATGGCGACACGGCGAACAAGATCGGTACCTATGGCCTTGCGGTTCTCGCAAAGTACCATAATGTGAAGTTCTTGGTCGCTGCACCACTCACGACAATTGACCTGAACACCAAGTCTGGAGATCAGATTGTTATTGAAGAGCGATTGGCGTCGGAGGTGACGAGTATTAGAGGACCGCGGGATAATACAGGTAGCGAGGATGCGGAACTGGTCACCGTCTGCACTGCGGCCAAGGGGATCAACGTCTGGAATCCCGCATTTGATGTTACGCCTGCGGCCCTCATTGATGGGATCATAACAGAGAAAGGTGTGATGGAGAAGGATTCTGCGGGTATGTTTCATTTAGAAGAGCTGTTTTGATTTGGCTGTGTCATAGAGTTCCCTTGAGTGTTCTGGTCCTCTTTGCTTTCATAAGTGGTTTCTTGGGCGTTGTTCCCTTCAAAAAAATCCAAGAGCTCCTCGATCTTCCCTTCCAGCTCGCTCAACTGGTTTTCCAAGGCTAAGGCTGTTCTCTCGCCACTAAGGGTTGCTCGTCAATAAAACGTTCAAGCTGACCCTACTGACCGAACGGGTATATACTTAGCAAGGTCGCTAAATGCCTATTGAGGGTTAGTAGTGGCTCTGTATATGCTGTGTGGAGACAAGCAAGTGACTCGGAGGCATGGCATTTCTACCATCGTAGGTAATGAGTCGAGGACAATGAGGTCAGTCACTTACTTGTGCAAAATCATTATGCGATGGACTGCCAGAGTTATCAGAATGAGGCATATTGGCCCCCTGTGGAATGTTATTAGAAGGCTTACTGCCTGTGCAGTGCGATGGTAATCTGCTTGTCTTACCTGCTTTTACAGAGCAATAGTTCTATTGTCTCTCCTCTGGTCTAGTATATGTGCAGGCTTCAAATGCGCTGTGTTGTCCACATCCTAAGAGCAATATGACTTGGGTGGGGAAGAATATTGTGTAGGTAGTACATGAACTGTTCAGTGTGGTTCTCGGGACTCGGTAGAGGCCAAACTATTCCCCGCACGAATTTGGGGAAATAGTGGATCATGATATTCCTCCCTCAGATGCTTTCGCTGGTCTTACGGCGGCTCCATTTTTATATGCCCCTTGTCTGGCAAGTGCCTAGGTAGTTGTGTGCTAAGGCCCAATAGATACTTTTTTGCGTTTATCAGTTACTATCTGCTAAATAACGGTTAACCTACCGTTAAAATTTGGCGTCAGAATATCCTGTATCGGTATAGTGAGAATTAGATCAATAAATTGTTCTTGATTTGTTCAGGCTATATAAATTGGAGGAGTTCTGGGTCACCAGGCTGCCCTGGCCTCTATCGGAACTTTTAATCCGCTCCAACACTTCTTCATCTATGTTTCGCTTGGGTCTAGATAAAATACTTCAAAAGTTAAACTACACGAGTTCAGCTAACATTTACTGTTCTATCTAGAAAAACTAGAGAGATATAATTAGACTTAGTTGATAGTAATAGATCGGGTTAGGTCAGGTTCTAACCTTTTATAGACTAACCCAGTGTCAGCATCCCTAAGTTCTAACGTATTTCACCTAATCAAGCATCCTAACCCATGTGTTTTAGACGCAACCAAAAAATCTCATTAAATTTAATTATGTCTATATCTCCAAAAGCGCGTCAAAATTAAATAATTTTATTTAAAAAAAAGGAGAGTTATACTTATAATATTAGCTATTTAAGAGCGCCTGTCAGCACCCCTACCTAGAGTTGTATATAGAGTTGCATAAGCTAACTGCTGTACCTGAAGCATAATCTATAGAGTGGGTTAACATGACCGTTGTATCTTAACTATAATCTAACTATAACCAGCCGGTTAGATTAAGATATAAAGAATCTAATAATTAAATAGATATAATTAGATTAAAATTAAAGATTATATTTAATTAATATTATCTACTAGTAAGATAAAAAAAGTTAATTTAGTTAGAATACTAACTATAGATTAATAATAATTAATATATCTTTATTATTTTTATAATTTACTGTATTTTTAATTTTAATATTAATATTTTTATAATTTTATAATATAATTTACTGCTTAAAATAAACTAATTAAAATATTCTACTTTAAGAATATATAAAAAAAGTAATATTTATTATTTACTTTCCATTTCTTATACTATTTAAAATATTATTAATAATATTTAAAAAATTATATTTCTTTAATAGTCTAAGTAGTATATATAGATTTTGATAATAATCTATTTTTTAGATTTTTATCTATACCATCTATATTTTTATTATTATTAATATATAAAGGCGCTTTAATTATATTATTATTTTTTTCTTCAGGTATAAAGACAATAAAATTCAAATTAATTTTATTAAGAATTTACTAATATTTCTTATTAATAGTAAAGTAATTAATATATATTTATAGTATAATCGCCTTAATAATATTAGAATATAACTAACTCTGGCAATAGTAATAAATATCTTGAAAACTATTAAAGAAATATTTAATATTAATATTATTAATTATAATTATAAGAAAATCTCTTACTATATAGTAGAAAATTAGAATTTAATTATAATAAAATTTCTAGTAGATAATAATATTAGTTTGACTAGTAATATTTTATTAGTAGTAAATAAAGTATAGATCTATTTAAAATATAATTATATAACTTATTTTCTATATTAAGATAAACTTGAAGCTTCTTAAAAAACTTTAATAAAATAGTAAGTTTTTATTATTTTAAGAAATAATAAAATATTTTATTTAATCTAGATAATAAGTCTAAAATAGTTAATAATATATTAGTATTTAAATTCTAACTATAATAAAAGTAAAATATCGTTTTAAAATTAATGTAATATTTTAATATTAATTAATATTATTACTAAGCTATATAGCTATTTTAAATTTCTTAAACTTAGAGATAAAATTAAAAATTATTATAATAGTATAGATATAATTTTTGTTGCCATTAGGGCAGGACCTAGTGCAGATAGTAGACAGTCTTGTGACGTTCGGTAGTTCTAATATTAGGATTACGGAACTAGTCGCTGGCGACTACCCTACTATTCCGGTTAGATCAACTGTTTAACCTCTATATCTTCTTCCTAATTAACTATCTTACTCTATACTATCATATAACAATAACTTAGTAGTATATTCTACTATATATTCTAAAGAATTTTTAGATTCTTATTTTAAATTTATTAGTATATTTCTCTTCTTACTATTTTTTACTGTATTTTTAGATCCTTTAAAATATCGTAGCAAACCTCTATAGTACTAACTCTAACTATTGGATTAATTCTCTATACTTTTATATTTATTTATAAATCCGTGTTTTTAGTCTTTATAGATTTCTGTAGTTTACTATCTAAAATACAGACTACTAAGTTTCTAATTATATTACTCTTTAATCGTGTTATTTTTTAATTATACTATTACTAGGGCTTAGCTTAACTATATAACTTTATTTACTAAACCCTGTATATCTAATCTTTACTTTTAATTTTCTACTATCTTTAATACTTTATATTCTAACTTCTTTACTCTATTTTTTATTAATTTTTTTCTCTACTATTTCTTCTGTTATTTGTAATAATTGTATATTTTATTTTTAATATTCTTTTCCTGTCTAACTGCTAGTAATTAATATTAATATTATACCGAAGATTGCTTATAACTAACTAATAAGCACTTAGCAGCTTACTTATTTATATAAGTTAAATTATTAGGTTATAGTATATAGTAAGATTTCTAAGAGCCTATTTACTTAGAAACTTAATATTAATACTATCTGTATTATTAGCTATATTATCTTTATTAAATTATTTTTTTACTATATAAATCTATACTTACTTTTCTAACTAAAATTTTAACTGCTTAACTATTAATAAAGCTATTTATAAATTTCTATATTTTATATAATAAATTAAACTTTATAAAACTCCCGACTATATATTTCAAAAGAATAAATTTATTTTTATCTTGCCTAAATCTATAAAACTATTAGATTATTTATAGTTCTAGTTTAGTTTAGTCGTATTAATACAGAATAATCTTGCTATCTTTTCTACTAAATAGTAAAAATAACAGCGTAATTCTGCTACTATTTATTCTATTTACTATTTAATTCCTTATATTTAACTACTTAGTTAACTAATATAATAGCTCTTTACTAATAAATCTAAACAATTTCTTAAAATATCTGTTTTTTTCTAAATTTATCGTCAAATCTTTAGTGTTCTCTAATAATCTCTGTAAATATAATTATAAATACTTATCTAAATATTGATTTAAACTTTCTAATCTTACATCTAGTTTATTTATTATTAAGTTTTATTACCAATTGCTTAATATATATAATATAGCTAAATATTATAAATCTAATTCTCCGTAGCTTACGCTAATAGATTTTATAACTATACTATAAATAAACTAGATATAAATAAACTAACGGTTCTAGCAGTTCGAATATTAGATCTAAGATTAAATTTAGAAACTACACGAATAACCCAGATTACTTCTATAAAAAAAATAATAGTAATAACCAACCTCCTCTACTTAGATCTCCTACTTCTTTTTAGACTGGCAAATGGGTGGGTTGGGTAGGGTAATGGCCCCTAACCTACCTACCCAGGCGGGTAATAGGTATTTAAACCTACTACCCAAACCCACCCAGGGGTAGTTCTGGGTACCCATACTACTCTATACCTTCTTATTTAAATAATAATCTACAAATTAATTAGCAATTTTTAAAGTTTTATTGGAATTTTATTAAAGATCTCTACTAATAGAGGTAATTTTTAGTTATGTGACTACCCTATTAGGGTACCTAGGGTACCTCTAACCCAGCTGGGTATCTAGAATCTACTACCCTACCCTACCCAGGCCTAGGTCGGGTCGGGTTGGGTCGGGTATCTAGGGTGGGTTTTGCCAGTCTACTTCTTTTAATCTACTAGTAGTAATAATAAATAGAAGACCGAAGAAATTAAATACTTTTATCCTAACTATATAAATTAATATAATAATAATATAGCGCTAAATTAAATTAATAATTATCTATTTTATTATAATATTATTATTTATAAAAAAAATCTAGTTAAAGCTAATATTTAAGCTATACTCCGCGGTTCCACTATCTATTAATTTAATTTCTAATTTATTAGTTTAAAGAAGAAAATACTTTATATTCTATTATTTAAAAATAATTAGTTTAAATTATTTTTTAAATATTCTAAACTTAATTTATTTAATATATTAAATTATATAAATTTATTATTATATAGATATAATAATATCTAAGCTAGATATTTATTTTAGTTATTTATAGAAAATATAATTTCTTTAACTATCTACTAATATAATATTTACTTAATTTTTTAAATAATTAAAAAGTAAGATATTTCTTTAGTAAAATATTATATTAAATTACTATATTAATAATAAATAATATTAATAAATTTATAATAAATCTAAATCTTTTCTTTTAATTTATAAACTATAATTATCTAAAAATCTAAAAAAATTATAAATAGTTTTTAAAATCTGTATATTAAAATAAATTTTATATTAATATATTTAAACTATACTAGTTTTTAATTTAGTAGCTATATAGTTTCTCTAGTTTTTATAGCTATACTCTATAATATGAATAATATAGTAATTAGTAAATCTATCTAATAATAAATAATAATCTAAATACTAGTTAGAATATAATAAAATCTAGTTAATTATTATTAAATAATTATTCTATACATTTTAGATATCTAACCTACAATTATAATTAATAATTTTAGTAACTTTTATAATTATATTCTCTATTTAATTAAAATTAATAGCTATATAACTGCTCTATATAAATATAATATTAAGCTAGAAATTAAATATATTCCTAATAGTATATTTACTTCTAATACTAGATTACTGTCTAATATTAAATTTATTTCCGATAATCCTAATAGCCTATAGTTATTTGCTGGGCTATAAATCCACTTATACTTACATACTAATATTACAATAGTAGCTATAAAGATAATTATCCCGCGAAATTAGCTAGATAATCTAATAATTTTATTTTTTATTAGAAAATCTATTTTAGACGCTTTAAGTAATTTATATAAGCTAAGAAAAATAACTATTTTATTTAAAAGAAAATAGATTCTAAAAATACTAGTTAAATAGTAAGGCTACAGTAAGTTTAATTCTTAAAACTATAAAAATTAGTTTTTAGTTACTTAAATCTAGTTAATTAATAAGAAGAAATAGCTGATACTAAATATTAAACTTAGTAATTACTAGCTATATATAGTAGAAAAATGTCTAATAAATAAGAAAAAGATATAGAATTATTTTATAATTTTAATTAAGATAGATATATTAGATTTATTTAAATATTTTAAAGTAAATTTAGTATAGTTATAGTTTATAGATTTGTATAGCTTTTTATACTTAAAGAAAACTATACTTTTACTAGAATAATTTTCCAATACTACAGATAGCTTTTAAATGAATATCCTTAAAAACTTTATATTAGTAGTAGATTTTCCTAATTTCCTTTATTATCTAAAAAATAGTAATATAAACTATTACCGTAGATTTTAAAGTATTTTCTGCAGTAGAACTATATTATCTCTTTTTAATTATTAAAGACTTTATTTCACTAAGCTAGGAGTAACTAAGAATAATATTATAATTCTATATTTTTATTATATTAAATATTTCTAAAATACTATAGTAAATTTTTTTAATATTTATTATATTTAACTAGAGCTAATATCTACTATAAAATAAAATATAATATTTATTTACTGTATAAATATAATATAGTTTTATTTTTAGTATTAAAAAAATACGATTTTACTTATTTTTAATTAATTAAAATAGCTTAGATACTGTTATTTTCTAAGATTTATATCTTTTAAAGATTTTTAAAGTTATAACTTCTATAGTAATTTTTATTGAATTCTTTAATATATTTTCTATAGTTAAATCTAAAGCTTTTACTATCTTGAATTTTGAATTCTTTAGTTTTTAATTAAATAATACTATTTTTAAATTTTATATATTTTTTAAACTTTAGATATTTTAATATAATATAGCTAGATTAGTTATAGATATAGTAAATTATCTTAGACTAATTCTATCTAAATTTTCGCTTATAATTTTAGTAGTTATTAAAACTTATTTTTATAGTCTTTAAGCTTTCTACCCTAGGCTAATTTATTAAATTTTATATTTTTTCAGTATTTTATAGTATATAGCGCCTTCTAAAAATCTTTTAATTTTTTAAATATCGCTTTTCTAGAAAATAATTTTTTTTTATAATTTAAAGATATACTATAAAATTCTTATAAAATTTTAGTTTATTAAAATATTTTATTACTTTTTCTTTAATTTACAGTAGAATCTTAGCTCTAAATAAACTTGCACACGGTTAGGTTAGATTAGATTATAGAAAAAAAAATTAACCTACCCGCGCTACCACAGTTAGATTAAAGAAAAAATTAATCTAACTATAGTATAGAAAAATTAGCGGTAATTAACTATTTTAACTATCTTAGCGCTAAGAAATAGACTGCTTTATCTATTTAGATTTAGTACAGTTAAGGTAATTAAATTAATTATTCTTTAATCTATCTATTATTTTAACTAACTTATTAAAAACCTCCTTTAATATAGCTATTTAATTTTTTAAAAAAAAATAGAATATATAGATAGTATTACTTCTTCTAATTATAATAAAAAATCTATAATATCTAATTTATAGTAAATAATATTTATTTTTTTTATTTGAAAATGTAATTTTTATTATATTACAGAAGAGATATATATATCTTTAAAACTTTAAGTTAAAATAAAATTAAAAAATAGAATAGTATAAGAAAAATCACTATAATAGTAGGTTTTTAAGGAAGGCTTTTTTAGAAACTTTAATATTATTAAATATATTAATTAGAACTGCATTATCTTGGAGATAAAAATTTTCTATTTATATAAAGAATCTATAGAAATCTTTAGATTTAAATTTTTTTTAAAAAAATACTATAAAAGAAATTATTATAATAATAGATTTCTAAAGAAGTTTTTGGAAATTCTAATATTATATATTATATAACTAAATATAATAAATTACCATATTATATATATATAAATTATAGTATAACCTATAGTTATTAACTATAGATTAATAATCTAATTTATTTTACCGACAGTTAAAGATAGTTAGATTAAACTTTTTACTTTAATCTAATTATACTAAGTTAGTTAAATTTAAAAAAAAGTTAATTTAACTAACTTAGTATGATTAAGTTACAGTTAAGGTACAGCGGTTAGGTTATGCAACTCTAGCTCTAAAATAATTTTTTTATTAAATTTTAAAAAAAGTCTTTGAAAGCTACGCTTTTTACTATTAAATATAAACTATAAAAATTCTAACTAAATAGTTTCTTTACTACTTTATATTATAGTAATACTAATATATCTTTTTAATTAAATTAATAAAATTTTATGTAGCTACTGCAGTAGAAATTTAAAGAAATTCTTCTAAAATACTATATGTTATTATTTCTCTATATATCATTTTTTTAAAAAAAGGTAGCTTTTAAATAAAAAAACTCTTTTCTTAATTTAACACTATTATCAGTAAAAAAATAAATATATCTTTTAAAGTAATTAACTATATAAGCTATAGAATAGCGATATTTTTTATATTTTTATTTTTAAATATTAGATTTAATATACTATCAAAAAGGTTTATCGCTATTACTACTATCGGAAAAAATATATATAGCTTTTTTCTAGCTAAGAGCTATATATACAGCTTCTCTCTAACTAAAATAATAAATACTATTTTTCTTAAAAAATAATAGAATAAAAAAAGAAAGTCTCTTTATTAATAAAAATAATATTTATAATAAAGAAATTTTTTAAAAATATAACCATTTATTTTACAGCTTTTAAGCACTGTTTTTATTTTCTTTTATTATTGCTTTTATTTATTTTTTTCTTTTACTATTTATTTATTACTAAATAAAACCCCAAATTTTTATTATCTAATTTTTTTATTAAACACTTAGTAAAAATACATAAAAATCAAAAAATAGATTTTTTATGAATATAAAAGTTAAGATTTTTATAAAGATTTACAGAGAGTAACTTTTAAATTTTTAAAAAAAAATTATTAAATTATTCTTATCTATATTTTATTAAATTTCTATTTATTTTTTAAGATTTTTATTTAATCTATTTATCACTTTATTTAATATATTTGAACTTTCTAGAATATCTAGTTTTTTTAGAAATAATAACTCGCTAAAAGCTATAGTTAAAAAACTATAAAAAATATGATAAATAAAAGAAACTTATTACAGTACCACCAGAGGTCAGTTACATAAGGGCGGCTACGCTAGACAAAACCGCTAGGTAATAATAACTAACTAAATTCTGTAATAAAAAGACGCCCGCAACTCAGTCTAAGACTTAGTAATTATAATTTAAGCGCTAAACTAAATTAAGAAAAAACTATAAAAAATTTAAGTACGTATATATCTTTACAAACTTAATTTTCTAGAAACTATTAAATTACCTAATTAGATACTATAATAAATATAAGTAATAGTATAATTATATAATAGCAAGATTACAATATTTATTTAAATACTATTAAATTACTACTATACTAAACTACTATATTTATTATTACTAGAATTAAAGAAATATAAAGATACTTACTACTATATACTTAGATAGTTTTTATTTTAGTTCTTCGCGTTTAATTTTAATATTATTATTAATAACTAGATTATTGTCTTTACTAGTATAATTTATTAATATTTTTATTGTAAATAAATATATATATTTTTTTAGCCTTATTTCTATTTTTACTACTTTAAATCTTAAAATTATTATATTAGTTCTTAAGAATCTTATTATTATTTATAAAAACTGTTTTACTTTTAGAATAAATACTAGTTATTTTTTAGACTAGTAAATTCTAGTTACTTTTATATTTAAACTATAATACTAGTAGGTTATATATACCTTAGACAGATTCTAAAATTCAATAAATTAAATACTAGTTAGTACGAATTAGTTTAAGCAATATATTAACTGTTTTAAACAATAGTATTTTATAGACTTTATAGGGTTTTAGTAGAGGAATATTTTAATATACCCCGACTATTAAAGTATATCTAAGTAACTATAGTTATATATTATACTATTAAAAAATTGCCTTTCCGCTAAATTAGTAAAAGTTAAGCTATTTAAACTATTTAATAATATAAGTTTTATATATTTTTTATTTAGTTAAACTTATATATTTATATAGACTGTAAAAAATTATTAAAGATAATAAAAGTTTTTTTATATTAATCTATTTGTCGGGTTCTATATTTAACTAGTTTAAACTATTTATTAGAAATTACTATACTATTATATCCGACAACTAAAATAATAAAACTATTAAAATTTTTGTAAGTTTTAAGGCTTTTAAGCAGAGATTTAAAGAAATTTTTGGGGATATTAACGCGAAATAAAATACTAAATAAAAAATTATATAACTTTGCTAAACTAAATTAGTAATATACTATATTTCTAAGTTCTAGAAGCTAGTTATATATATAAATTAGAATAATAATATATTTATTACTAAATTTAAAAAAGAACTTAAACTAAAAGTCTAAGAAAAATTTATCTAGATAAATAGATCAGGTTCTCTTATTAAAATTATTAAAAAAAATTATTAAGATTAATAACTGCTTATATAAGTTAAATTTTAAAAAATAGAAAGAATAAATTTAGTATAGCTAATATAATTAATAAAATAATAATTATTAAATAAATAATTAAAGGCCGGCGTAGCTATAAAGCTAAAAATATAATAATTTTTATAAGTTTAAACTAATAAAGCTTAATATAATAAAGCTATAATATATATTCTAATAAAAATAAAAATAATAAAAAAAGAACAACTATACTATAACTACGAAAAACCTAGATATATATCTAAAAACTATTAATAAAAAAAAGAATAATATAAACTACGCTAACAGCTAAAAGCTACTAAAAAACTAAGTAAAATTTAAGAGGCTAATAACTAGTAAAATATACTAAGAATAATATCTAGTATATTTAAAAAATACTCTATTTGTAATAGTAAAAAAATACGCAGCTTAACCGGGGCAATATACTAAATAATAATAATATTAATATAGAAGCTAGATAAGATATATTTTAGCTTTTATCTATTAGCTATCGATAATATTAGCAAAAAAAATTAAAATAAAAATTAGTTTAAAAGAACTTAGAGAATAAATATCTTTATATTAACTAGAAATTTTTTAATCTATTTAATAAAGAGTATAGTATTTAACTAGAAAATTTTATATCTAATAAAAAAAATATCTAGAAAATATTTAAAATATTTATATAAATCTTTTTATAGATATACTACAGTAAATACTTTATTAAAATTCTTATATAAATATAGAAGCGATATATAACTAAGCTTAATAAATAAATTAAATAAAGAATTAAGAAAATAAATAAATTAAATAAATAATTAAGAAAGATGTTAAGACTAAATATATTTACTAAAATTTAGAATATTAAAATAAGATTAAACTATAGAATATTTACTAAGCTAAATATAATTAATATAGTAAAATATATAATAAGTATTACTAAAATAATATTAAATATTATACTATATTAGTAATAACTTCTAAGATAAAGTTTAAGAAACTATTCTATTATATATATAAATTTTTATAGTACTTATATAGATATTACTAAGTATATTTAAAATATTGAAAAATTCTATAGATAGTATATTATAATAATATATATAAAATATACTACGCTATAAGAATAGTACCGAAATTTAAATTAATTTTACTATTTATTATTCTTAAAAATAGATACTAATATCTATACTAAAGATTTAACTACTTTTGTTTAGAATACTCTAAGTATCTGTAGTATAATTTAATAAGCTAAATTGCCTGCTATAATAATAAATATTTAATTTATTATTAAGTAAAACTAAATAATAGAAAAATACTAAAATCTATAGAATAGATAGACTTATCTAATTAAAATTATTATATTCTACTAGTACTAATATAAAATGGACTTTATTTAAAGATATATACTACTATCGCCTAATAATTAGTTAAAATAATAATTAACTCCGGCGCGGCAGAAAACTTTATATATCTAATATTTTTTAGATATTTAGAAATTACAGGAATTTCTAAGATAAAATCTATACTAGTTAAAAAACTCTTAGATAAAGATTTAGAAGAATCTATTAAGATTAAATTAAGACTTCTTACTATAGCTATATAAAAATATTTTAAATAAATAAGCTTTAACATATTCCTAGTAGAGAAATATAATATTATACTAGAAATTCTATAGCTTAGAAAATATAATTTAGTTATTAATTAGTAGAAGGAATAGTTAATATTCTACTATAAATATCTAAAAAAACTAAGTGTTAGAAACGCTGGGACTATATAATTTATTTATAAAGAAAAACTTAAAGATAAGGTTAAGCGACTATAAGATAGATTAAATTAAATAATTAGAATAGTTATTATAGCTATAACTATCGCTAAGAAAGAATAGTTAATAAGTCTATTAAAATAGATATTTACGAACAGCGATAATTATACAATAATTAGTAGTATTAAAGAAATATCTAAGAGTTTTTAGAATAAAAAATTTTATTTATAGAAACAGCTATAAGTATCTTAGAAGATAGTAAATTTTAGAAATAGCTAGCTATAATTTAGAAGCTAACTAAAATTTCTTAGAAATATATGTCAGACAGTAGAGGTGTCTGCCTAAGGCAACCGCTTTAGTCAGCAGATTCAGGCACCTATTTCAGGCAGCCACTATTGCCTAGGCAACCACCAGATTAATTCTATTGATTTCCATTGTTTCGATTTCTATTGTTTTTATCACATTCTTTCTGGTTCTATTGCGTTATCTGTTTTCGTCATCATTTACGTCATTTTCTAGTGTTTCTACGTCATTTCTGATTGTAATTATTAATTGCCTGTTTCTAGAAGACTCTAGGCCTTTAGGACCATACTATAAATAGGGCCTTCTGACCCATGGTTCAGGACTAGAGTCAACCAGAGTTGTCTGCTAGATTCAATTAGTCATCTAGTTCAATTGTCAATTTCTCAACTCTCATTGGTTCACCTAGTCAGGTCAATAGGGACTTCCCGATTAGGAAACTCTAGAATGCCTGAGGCTCCTAGAGTTCCATAATATAAATAATTTTAGAATTTATTTAAACAGTCTAAATATTCTAACCTATTAGAATATAGTCTATATAACTATACTATACTATTTAGACTAAAAATAAAGCTATTATATTATAAAATATACTTTATATTAAAAAAAGTTTAAAATACTTAAGAAATATATCGACGAAAACCTTAAAAAAAATAATTTAACTATTAAGATTATCGGCAGGATATAGAGTCTTATTTATATCTAAAAAAAAAGAAAAGTTATAATTATATATAAATTATTAACTACTTAATAATATTACTATTAAGAATTAATATTTTTTATTTTTAATTAGCGAAATTTAGGACTAGATTTAAGGAGCTAAATGATTTACTAAGCTTAATATTATTAATATATATAATAGACTTTAAATTATAGATAAAAAAGAATAGAAAACTATATTTAGAATAAAATATAGCTATTATAAATATATAGTTATACTGTTTAGCTTTACTAATATACTAGCATTATTCTAATAATTTATTAATAAAGTATTAGATAAATATCTTAATAACTTTATTATTACTTATTTAAATAATATTCTAATTTTCTTAAAAACTATTAAAGAATATATTAAATATATTAAATTAATATTTGAAAGACTTTAAATTATTAAAATACAGCTTAAATTAAAGAAATATAAATTCTATATTTAAAAGACTAAATTCTTAGAATATTAGATTATATAAGAAAAAGGTTAGACTAAAAAACTAAGATTTAAACTATTAGAGATTAGCTACTATTAAAGAATTTTAAAAAAACTTTAATAGTTACCAGACTTATAAACTATTATTAATAATTTATAGATAAATACGCTAATGTTATAATATTACTATTTAAATTATTTAAAAAAAAGTAGAGACTTTTTTTAAGGTAAGAAATAATAGAAAATATTTAAAAAAATTAAAAATTAGCTTATTATATCGCTAATTTTAGTATAATATAATCTATAGAAGATTACTATTATTAAAATTAATATATTAAATTATATAATTAGTATATAAATAATACAGCTAAGTAAAAATAAAAAATTTTAACTAATTATATTCTACTTAAAGAAGCTTATACTAGCTAAATTAAACTACAATATCTATAATAAAAAACTACTAGCTATAGTAGTAGTATTTAAAATCTAGAAAGTCTACTTAGAAGAAACTTAATAAATGATATTGTTAAAATAAACTATAAAAACTTAACTTACTTTATAATAACTAAAAAATTAATAAGAAAATAAACTAGATAGTTAGAAGTACTCTCGTAGTATTACTTTAAAATTATCTACTATAAAAAAATTAAAAGTAGCTAAGCAGATATACTAAATAAATAACTAAATTATAAACTTAAAGAAAAAATTATTAAATTAGCTATTCTAAGGAAAGTAAAAAATAGATCTATTATTTATAATAGATAGATATTTATAGCAACAATCTATATTAAAAATAATTTAATAAAAATTATCGAAGAAATAAAATTAAATTAATAAATTTAGAAGATACTTAAATATTTAAGTAGTAAAAAGCTTATATTTAATAAAAACAGTATAGTCTATTTTTATAGATTAATTTATATATCTAAAGTACTATAAGATAAAATTATTTAAATATATTATAATATCCTATTTAAAGAATATTTTAATACTAAAAAAATTATAGAATAAATTTTAAGAAACTACTATTTTCTAAATATAAGACAACAGATTAAGAAATATATTAAATAATATAATACTTATATCTAGAATAAACTATTAAGATACTAACTATATAGATATATATAATTGCTATATATACTAATATAACTATAGTAATAAATTACTATTAATTTTATCGGACCTTTACTGCTATCTAAAAAATATAATTTAATTACAGTTATTATAGATAGATTAACTAAATATATTTATTTTAAATTAATATATACTACTATAGACGTACTAATACTTATATAAATATTCTTTAAAACTATTATTGCTAATTACAGAATATTAATATATATTATATTAGATAGAGATAAATTATTTATTTTAAAGTTTTAAACTATACTAACGAATCTTATAAAAATTAACTAATATTTTACTATAGTATACTATCTATAAGTAAATAAATAAATAGAACGAATAAATTAAATACTAGAATAGTATCTATATTACTATATTAATTACTAACAGAATAACTAGACTAACTTTTTACTATTAGTATAATTTATATATAATAACACCTACTATATAACTACTAAAAAATTACTATTTTTTATAAATTACAGGTTTAACTCTATAGCTTTTAGTAAACTATAAGTAATTAAATCTATCGCTAAATAAATATATAATTTAATTAGAATACTTATATATTTATATATCTAACTTTTCTAAGATAACAATTTTATAAATCTATAAAATAAAATTTACTATAATAAGCAATATAAAAAAAAACTAACCTTTAAAAGAGACGAGAAAATATATCTGCTTCATAGAAATATTAAAACTAAATAACTAAGTTAAAAACTTAATTATTAAAAACTAGAACTATTTAAAATTAATAAAAAAATCAGACTAGTAAATTACTAACTTAAACTACTAGCAACTATATAAAAAAATATACTCTATATTTTATATATTACTATTAGAACTAGTACTAGAAAATACTAAACTCGCTAAGAATATTAAAATTAAGAAAAAAATTAAATAAAAATATAAGGTTAAAAAATCTTAAAATATAAAAGGATTAACAGAAAACTATATTATTTAATTAAATATATTAGATATAATATCTTAAAAAATATATAGAAATTTATTAAATATTTAACGGACTGCCGCCAGCTAGTTTAATAATTTTATAAAAAACTAAAGAAACAAAGATCTTCTAAAAGAAAAAAGAAAAATAACTAATTTTCTTAGCTATTTAAATAAATTTAGAAAAATTATTAAATAGAGTAGCTAGCTAGATAAGTTCTATAAAAAGCTAAATTTTATTATTTTTCTTATTTAAAATACGTAATAATTTAATATTATACTCCGATATTTTAAAATTTTTTTACTTTAAAAAAACTATCTATTTTTATAATCTTTATTAACGCGCTATTATTTGTTAATATTATTTTTACTTATTATTTAAGAAAGAACTCTAGTATAAGATTAAATAAGTAGCCTATCGCCTCTAGACTCTAGAAATTAGTTATAGATCTTTAGAACTCTATATAAGGCGTAGAAAAAAATCTTTTAAAAAATATTTTAGAATAGTGGAAGCTATAATCTAATATTTTAGAAAACCTTTTCCTCTTCTATCTAATAATTTAGATTTAGATAGTAGTTTTTAATTATTTATTTAAAGAATTAAACCGCTACTAGAAGATCTCTAAATAATAATAGTAGATTTTATCTTAGGAAGTAGTATATATCTTTAATTCTAGATAATACTTAATTCCTAAAGTGTAGATATTTATTTATACAGTAGTATATTATACAGTAGTATATTATACAGTAGTATAAAAAACGCTGGGCTACCGAACGTTTTAACTATATATTTTAAATATATTAATAAATATTGGAATAGATAGTATATTTCGCTCGAAATTAAAGCTATTTTTTTTAAAAAATATATCTATATAAACTTCTAAATAACTATATAAAATCTAGAGTTTCTTAGAACTTTTTATTTTATAGATATTAAAGTATTCTTACTATTATTAGCTTAGCTTTTAATAGTATATTCTTTTATATATGCCAGATATAAAGAAACTATATAGTAGAAGGAAATATATTTAAAAGCGCGTTTAAAAATACTTTTTCAAAGTTATATACTACTATTAAAAGGCCTAAAATAGATAGATATAATTAATAATATATCTTATAGAGAGTTTCTATAATAAATTAGTAAAATATCTTATCTTCTTTACGTATAAAATACAGGCCTATAAAAAAAGTTTTATTAGTTAAAATTATCTCTGTAATATCTACTAAAAATATTTTAAATTAGTTAGTTTTATACATAGAATTAATAAAAAGAATAAATAGGAATTAGATAAGAAACTTAAGTAATAATTTATAAATACAAAATAGAGTAATAATATAACTTTCTTTAGTAAAAGCTCTCTCTAAAAATAGTCTATAGCTATTTACTAGCTTGCTAATTTATTTATACTTATATATTAATATTATATCTAGTAGTATATCCTTAGTTTAAATAGCTAAAGGCTACTAAACTATAAATTAAGAAAATTAATTTTTTATACCGTAGTTTAATCTATATTCTCTAAAAATTTTATATGTAAATAAAGATTTTAGCTTAAAGACGAAAAATTCTTAAAATATAGAAAATATTAGATAGTAAATATAAGATAAAAAATAAAATTTAATATAAGAAAAAATATTTTAAAGCTAGATATATTATATAGAATTATATCTTTTTAAGCTTAAATACTATTTATTACTATTATTATATTTAGTTTTGTAGATAACTTTTTTTATGTAGGGATTACGCGAATACATCCCTAAAAAAATATAAAAATCTAATAATAATTTAAAGACTATATAACTTATATTACTATATAGATATAGGCTACTAGCTAAGCAGTTTTTATAATTTTTACTAAAAAATTTTCTCTATTAAGAATAAATATTATTAATTTAAATAATAATTAATAAGCTTAGGGTAACAGTTACTTTTATTATAAAATTTTAGATTTTAAATAGATTTTTTTTATATAATAGAAAATTTATAAATAATACTACGAAAAAATAGCTTCGCCGTATTAACTAATTTTTTAAAAATAAAATATTTTTAGCTTAGAAATAGGCTATTAACTGCGAGAAAATTATTATAATTAAAAAAAAGGTTATAGAGTAAGTCTGTAAATAATAGAAGGTGCTTAAAAACTATATAGTTATTAATAGTACTATTTTAATTACTACTCTAGACAAGTTTAAGAAATAGATATTAAATAATTTTAAAGAACTTTTAAGCAAAAATAAGCACTAAAATAAATATAAGACTTATATCTAAAGCGGCTATACTATCTAAATTTATATTAAATAGCTAGCTAAGCTAGCTATATAAATTTCGCTATTTTTATCTAAATATATATTAATTTAAAAGTTTATTATAGATATTTATATTATCTTATAAAATCTATAAATAATGAATATCTATAAGCTAATAATATTTAATAAAATTATATAATAATTCGCCCGATATAAATAGAGTAATATTTTAGCTAGGTATTTTTACTGTTGTATTAAAGTCGATAACTATACTATTAAATCTATAAATTTATCTATTTTAATAGTTTTTAGTAACTACTCTGTAAAGAGATTATCTATCTAAAAATAATAGTGCTATAAATAACGCGCTTATTTCAAATATAGCTAAAAGAAATATAATAAAAAAGATTATAAAAACTAGAAAAAGATTTTATTTAAAGAATATTATTTCTTAGAAATAGTTAGAATTACTAGATAAGAAAGTATTAATAATTTAAATATTTAAAGCTTTTAAAAAAAATAAATTATTTTCTTAGATTTGTTAGATCTAGTAGTACAGGAAGAAAAAGCTTTAGTTAATAATTTTTTATTTATTAATCTTTTTATAGTAGGAAAATATATATAGGCCTACCTAAATATTATTAAAGATAATTTTTTTATATATTTAAATATAGTAGATATAGATTTTATAAAAATCTCTATACAAGTTTTAGTTAATTTTAGAGCTAACTATTATTTTATCTTAAACTAAGTAGTTAAAGATATAACTAATATATAAAAATAAATTAAACTCTATTTAATATTTGTCTGTATTCCTAGCGAAGATATAATTATAATCTATTATTATTATATATTTCCCGTACAGCTAAATAAATAAAAAAATTTTTTTCTAGATTCTAAATCTATTTAATTATAATTTTATTTTAGAAAGAAACTAGCTAGATATTAAGAATCTTTAGATTAATTAGTTAATGAACTATATAGTACTAAAAGATTACTATTATTAAAAATATATTTTTAGCCTAGTAAATATTCGCTAAAAAATTACTAGTAATAAAATCTAGCTAAATCTTATTTTAATTAAATAAGCTATTTATATATTACGTAAATAACAGACTTATAAATTTCTATTATTTTTATAGAAAGATAAGCCTTTAGCCGCTGTTAAAAATATAGAAAATAAAATAAAATAATTATTTAGGGAATTCGACGATATTCTTTAAAAAAAACTTTCTTTAATATTATTTTATATTATCTATTTAAATAATAGATTAGTATTCTTAGATATAAAGAAAAAATACTTATAATATTTTTAATATATTCTATTAGCGCTATAAAAAAAAGCTCTATATCTAAGTTTTAAGGTATATATTTACTAAAAATAGATAAACATATTCTCTTCTAGCTAAGGTCAAAGCTATTGAAAAATAGTTTTAATTTTATAATATATATAAAATACGCTAATTTCTTAAATTAGCTATTTATTACTACTAATTTATAAAAAGATTTACTTACCTTATAGTATTTCTATTTAATCTTTTAGAAATCTAATATATTTTTATAAAAATAGCGATTCTGCCTAGGGATGCACTCGGTGCGGGTTGGGTACAACCCGCAGAGTCAGAATTTAACCCGCGCAGGTCTACGGGTTCTAACAATATTAACCCGCACTACACTATAATCTATAATATTTATAATAATCCGCACTGTGCAATCCGTATTCTATAATACTATATCTAATAGAGCTATATTATATTAGCCATTAAACTAACTATAGTTAGATTTATTTTTTATATAATATAGATTATCCGCATCGTAGATAACCTATACTTTTAAATTTTTTATTATAAATAAAATTATGTATAATACTATTAGTTTTAGATATTTTATTATTTAGAGTAGTAGAACTAAATTTAAATATCTAAAATAATAGGGCGATGTATAGTATTATTAAGAAAAATCTATAGTACAGCATAGTCTTATAAATAATAAAGAATATAGATCTATTACATAGAAAAATATATATTATAGCTATAGATTATAGAGCTACAGTCTTTAGAGAGATTAAATTCCTCTATAACACTAAAATTTACTAAGAATTATATATTCTTTATTTAATAAATTAAAGTTATAACTATAGACCGTAATTAAAAGTAGTTATAAAAAACAGTAAGTTATTTAAAATCTTTATTATTTAGTAGATTACGCTAGCAATTAAATAGTAAAAAATATCTATTTACTTCTTAGAACTATCTTAAAACTACTGTTATAATACTAATAAATATTTAGTAGTCTAGTAGTATATCTCTACTTTTTTTTTTCTAATTTTTAATTAATAGATCGAGACCGGCTAGGGTTAAGTTAAGACAAATAGAAAATAAAAATTTTTTTAATTTTATTATAGATTGCGTCGGTCGCTGCCTCGCTAAACAGAATTAAAATTTTTTTTAATTTTATTATAGGCTGTGTTGGTTACTAACAGTTATCTTACTAAATAAAGTAAATTAGCTTAATTAGAAATCTACCTACAGATAGATATATATAGATTATATAATTAAAAATCCAACTAATTAGATCTCTATTTTAAAATAATATTAATATCTTTATTATAATCTCTTTATTTTACTATTTACTTAAATAGTTTAAAGATCGCGGTAAATTTCATAGATTTACTATAGATAGACTATATAAAAAACTACAACCTTTAAGGCCTTTATTTATTATCTTCTATTACTTCTTTTATATTTTAATCTATCTTCTCTTCTTATTCTAGTTTTTTATTATTATATTCTATTCTTAAAAATCGCAATTCTTTATTATCTATCTTTTTTCTCTAAAATCTCTTATACTAGCTCTGTTACTAAGTTACTAATTCTACCTATAAATTAATTTTAAAGTATCTACTCTCGATCCTACTATCTACTTAGCCCCTTAATTATCAGCTAATCTAATATATATATAACACTGTAATAGTAGGAAAACAATAAGCGTCGAGTGCCGCCTTAACTTCTCCTAGTTCTAAGAAGCCTAAGTAAATACGCGGTAAAAATAAAAAAATAGAAAAATCTACTGAAACCGCATCTATAGCTAGTATAATTATAGAAAATATAATTAACTAAGCCTTAAAAAAAGCCTTTTTAAAAACTATATTAGTAGATATTCAGTACCTTAATATCTAATAAAAGAATTAAAAAAGAAACAGAGAACTCTAGCTTAGTTTAATTATCTACCTTAAAAAAGCCTTTAAAAATAGGATTAAAAAATATACTATTAAGGATTATTTAAAGACAATTACTACTAAAGCTAAATTTAATTATTTTCTTAAAATTAACTTTTCTCTTAATAAAGTACAAAGAAATATAGATCTTTCTTATTTTTATATTTATATAGCAATCTATTCTAGTCTTAGGATATAAATTATTTCTATCTATAGATAAGATCTAGACTAACCTAATTTAAAAAAATACTATTTTTTATATAATAACAGTACTATCTAAAACCTTACTTATTCTATAAAATAGCCAATATTAGATACAGATACTTATTAAACTTTATAATAAACAGAAAAAAACTTACAGTATCTAATACCTTTAATAAATCTAGCAATTTTATTAGTAAACTAGGCAATAATATAAGCAAGCCCTTTATCTATCTATAGCTAGAATCTAAACTCCGCTAATCTGTTATATTAAAATTATTTATAGACTGTAGATATTTATAATAACAGCTAATTTAAGCTTAAGACCTTTAATATATTAATTTCTAACTACAATATCGTTTAAAAGAATAACTCTAAAGGCTATAACGCGCTTAATATTATTATATATATTAAATAGTTAGATAATAAAGAAAAAGCTAAGCGCTTAAAAGCCACTAACTTTAAACAATAATTAAATAATATTTTTAAGATAAACTTTATATATATAATATATATAATCTCTATCCTTAAAAATAGAATTTTATCTTAAATAATCCGCTACTATTATAGTACAAGATATAGAAAGAATATTTTTAATTAATTCTTAATATTTTATATCTAAGCAGAAAAGCAGACAGAGATAAACAAGCCCCTATATACTATTTAATTAGAAAGTCTAACTATAGATAAATATAGAGACTAAAATTCTAAAAATTCTAGAAATTTTACTCTACAATTTTTAAAATTAAATATTAGAATCTTATTGTATATAGCAACTAAAAGCTAATTTTTATTCTAAACTAGAGCTGTCTACTTAGCTAATTTAAACTTTTTTTTTTAAACGCGAAGATTACTAGATAAAATATACTAATATTTTTTTAGAAAAATATAAAACACTATTTCTAATTTTAAATAACTACTCTAGTAAATTAGAATTTTCTAAACTAGCTTTCTCTATTATTATCTAAAACTAGAAGTTCTCTAATAAATAGCCTAAGTTTCTAGTTAATCTCTCTAATATATTATATAAAAATATTTTTAAAAATCTCTATATTTATTAGAACCTTTACTACCCTATATAATAAAATTTTATCTTAAATCTACCTATAGTTAGAAACCTCTAACCAAATTATAGAAATAATTAGATTAATCTAAAGAAAAATATTTTATTTATTATATCGAAGATCTTATATTATATAATAATATAAATTAAGCTTTCCTAGAAACTTCTATCTAAATTAAATTATAAATAAATATTATTTAGCTAGCTGCAACAAATTAAAGTATTTATCTTTTTAAAAGAAGATAATACAGTATCTTTATTAGAAATATTAGAATAGAATATATAAGAATTTCTTTAAAGTTTATAGAAACTTATCTATAATAAAAACTTATAGCAGAATTCTAGTCTTTAGTCTTTTATATATAAAGATTCTTTAGTATCTTATCTTACCTAATATCACCGCATACTAACTATAAATAAAATAGCTAACTATACCCGAATCCACTTTAAGTAATAATTTTAAGAATAATAAAGAGAATACCTCTAAGAAAAGTTAAAAAATATAGAAAAGCAATAAAAAATACTATAAATATTTTTATTATTTCTAATATATTTATTAAATTTAGATTATAAAGTTAGTTATTAAAGCACAGCCAGGCTGTTTACAAAGCTTTATAAGTAAGTTTAACAATATTAATCGCTTAGTAGATAGTTTCTTATTCTAATAATCTATCTATAAGTAAATTACTAATATACTATCTAATATATTATTTCTATATAGACCGCCGTCTATAAGCTATATACTTTTTAAGAAAATATTTTCTGTAAATAGAATTTTACGCAGAATAAAATATTATAAAAAATACTATATTTTAACTTAATAGTAATTTAAAGTAATATTACTTTATAAGAAAATATTCTTAGCGCTATTATCTATTACCGCTATCTAAAACAGCAAATAATTCTAATCTATAAATAAAGCTGGAAAAAACCTGCTAAAAAAAATCCGTCTAAACTATTAATTTTAATCACCTTTTCTATAAGTTTTTATTCTAGCTAAGTAATATATCTATAGACAGATTCTAACTTAGTATTAGAAGAAATACAAGATAATAGTCAAAGTTTTACAGAAATTTAGTATGTTTCTAACTAAATTCAGTTACAAAACTAATATTAATAATTAGAATAAGCATCTTCTATCCTTTACTATTAATTACTTAGAGAAAATTACTTCTTTTAAAGATCTAATCTTTAAATACAGCTTTTTTAAAGCAAGACCCCTAGTATTTAATAATTTAAAAGATAAAACTAAAGTAATAGTTAAAGCTCTTTAGAAAAGCATCGTAAAAAATTAGCTTAAATAGTCTTTACTAGTAAAAACTTTATATTATCTAAAAAAAACTTTATTTAAAGATAAGTTTCTGCCCGCGGGTAGATCTTTATTAATACTAATAAGTATTATATATTAGTTAATCTAAAGACTTCTATAGACGCTCAGCCGGCTAAACAAATTCTCTATACTAATAGTACTACTTTCAAAGGGGATGACTATTATAAATACCGTTCGATGATTCAAAAGCTCTATATTAAGCTTCAAGAAATTTTAGACGTAGAAGATAATCGTCTCTAGTAAGCAGACCCACCCGCCCTTCGGGGGGTTGGTCTGCCACACCTCAACGCAAATTCCCACCTCAACGCAAAATTTGAAGCAATTTAATTAATTTTTCACCACCACCATTATGAATTCCTATTCTGAAGTTGAAAAATATATCTCCGAAGCCTGCGAAACCGCTAGACGCGTCTAAAATCCGAATTTAAAAGCATTATCGCGTTAATTTCAGGTCCCTTATTATCGGCTTTAGACACGTTTATAAGAACAAGCAACTTGCTCCGCACGAAAATCTACCAATAAAACCCTTACCGATATATAAGAAAGGGTTTTAATTAATTAAATACTCCTGCGTAATTCTATAAATAATACACCTACACTAGAGATAATTAAAAACTCTGCAAATTAGCTTTTACGTCGGAATACAGAAGACAACGTGTTGCGTATAGTTAGTAAGAATTAGGTTTATTGCTTTATTGACCGCCTTCTAGAGAAGTTTAAATTAATAGACTAAAAGTCTATAGAGAAAAAGCGCCTAAATTCAGAAGATATTAATAAAATTTAATATTAGTATAAGGTTTTAAAGAGCTATATTAGCAAAATTCTATCTTAAAATATCTATAATTTTGACGAAACTAGCTTCTAAATCGGATAAAGCAAGGCCTAAAAAGTCGTTACTATTAGACCTTATTAGGCTAAAAAAGGTAATCCTATAGGCTAAGTACGGGAGACTATATTAGCAAATAAATATATCTCTGTTAATGGCTTTATTTTATCTTCTTTTTTTATCTTTAAAAGCTCTGTATATCTAGAAAGATAGTATAAAGGCGATATTCTAGACGATTACTGTATAGCGCTTTCCTCTAAAGGCTATACTACTGATTTAATTATATTTAACTAGATTTAATACTTTAATCTTTATACTAGGCCTTATCTTTTTAATAAAAATAAGCTACGCCTTCTATTTTTTAATAGCCATAGGTCCTATTTAACGTACGAATTCCTGCAGTTTTGCGATTTAAATAGTATTATCCCTTACTGCTTTCTGTCTTATACAATACATCTTATTTAACTGCTTAATAGCTAGTTTTTTCAGGTGTATAAACACTACTATTAAAAGCGAAATAATAAGCTTGCTTAGATATATAATAAGATAGAAAATAAAGGCGACTTTCTGTAAGAAATTAAGTCTATTTATATAAGTATATTTAAGCAACGTACTATATAAAATATCTAAAGAAAATAAGGTCTTTATCTCTTTAATCCTGATAAAGTAATAGAGCTGCTTTTTAGAGAGAAAGACTTTATTCTAGAACTCGAGATATATACAACACCGCCGCCAATATCTAATTTCTTATCTTTATCTAGTATTTAAAGACTGCGTCGAAGTATAGACAAAACTTAGAATTATATTAATAATAGTCCTAAGTTTAATAGAAGCTTTATACAGCGCGTTAATCAGGTATTTAAAAGCTCGCAGAAAGCCTTTAAAAAAATTGCTTATCTTCGATCTAATTTATATAATTATCTTAAAGATTAGAAGCCTTAATTTACAAGGAAATCGCGCAGAAATATCTCCTATTTCGGCAGTTTAACTATTTCTAATATATAGCGACGAATTAAGGACCGTGGTAAAAAGAAAAGGCAACAAGTTCTTCGTTAGGCAAAGCGCGTATAGGCAAAATAACGCGATTTCTCGCCAACGTAGACAGATAAAGAAATTCTAATTAAATCAGACAATAAGCAGAAAGATAAAAATAATAAAAAGCCTCTTTTTTTCTTTAATTCGTAAGGCATAGTTGTATAATAGATTGAATTGCTTTAAATTTTGCGTTGAGGTGGGAATTTGCGTTGAGGTGTGGCAGACCAACCCCCCGAAGGGCGGGTGGGTCTGCTTACTAGAGACGATTATTGTTTAACTTAGGGAATAGCGCAAGAAATACAGGGAAGCCTATAATACTTTTAATATATCTTGCTCTAATAAATTATCCATTAAAATTTTAGATAACTATTCTAATTTAGAAGAAGAAACCGATAAAGAAGAAGCTAAAAGTAAAGATAAGGATAATAGTAAAGACTAATTTCCGGCTATCTTAGTAGGATTTTCTATTTATAGATAGATTTCTTTTTATATATATAAAATATTTTTGTATATAATATCTCTGTAAAATATTCTAATTTTCTTTCCTTATTACTCTATCTTATTATATTTTCTTCTTACTTTTACTCCTTCACCAATAAATATTAAAATATTATCTATTGAATAAGATTTTAGTACTCTATTAAAATTATAATAGTCTCTATCTTTATTTTTTATTTATTCTTCTTCTTCTATGATTAACCCTACTTTACTATAGAAAAATTTTATTAGTAATTTAATTTTATTTAAACTTATTATTTTACTTTTAGATACACAAAAAAAAGTAGTAAAATTTCTAGTTACTATAGATTTTTTTTAATATACTAGTAATCTAAAACTAATATTTAAATATTTCTATTTATAGTAGAAGAATACTAAATAAACTCAAAATTCTGCTAATAAAATTTCTTTATATTTTTAGAATTGTAAGAAAACCTCTTCAGAAATATAGCAGTATTATAATAAAATTATATTAATCTTAGGATAACCACAGGTTTAATACTGCTATTATTATTAATATCTAGATTATTTAAAATATAGACAAACAGAAACCTCTATATTATTAGTATATCTATATTTATAAAAATATAGAGCTTTATCTATAGAACAGACACTAACTCTAAAGTAATTAATTAAAAATTAGCTAGATACAGGATAAGTAAGTATTTTTATTTCTATCTAAAGTTAGATTTAGATTTAATTATAAATATAATAGATTAGGAATAATACTCTTAAGTATTCTTCGAAAACCTTCTAAAAATAAATTCTTCGATTTATTATTACTAGTTACTTTTCTTTTCGAACTATTAAACATTACTATTTTTACTATCTTTTTTATATAATTACTAGCCTTATTTATTATCTACAAATACCTTTACAAAATATAATTATAATACTTTTATTTAAGAAAACTAAAGAAATATATAAAAAAATTCTTCAGATACTTTCTCAGAATCGAAAGATATCTATTATATTAGACTATTAGACTAGTCCGAATTAGAAGCTATTTATAGCTATTTTAGATTATTTTATCGATAATAATTTCTATTATTATAAAATTTTACTTAGCTTTTCTTTACTTTCTAGATTTTATACTAGTTCTTAGCTCGCGTTAATTATTTAAAAAATTTTTTAAAAATATAGATTATTCTATTATATTTTAGATCTTACAACAAATAATATAAATAATAATAAAACTATATTTAAGGCGATAATTGCTTAGTTAAAGTTAGGGTTAAATAAGCTATTACTTCTTAATAAAATATTTAACGATAATTTCGCGTAAATATTAATAAATAACTTATATTATTTTCCCTATCTTATCTATATTATCTAATTATCAGTTACAGTATTTCTAAAACAACTTAAGATTACTCTAAAAAACAATAATTTAAGTTATATTTAGAATAAGAAAGATACAGAATTTATTAAATATAAAATTCTTTAGACTCTAAAAAAGATAAGTTTTCTTAATACTAGTTTAAACTATAGATAAATTAACTAATATTATTATTTTTATTATTTAAGATACAAAGAGTTACACATTATATTAATACTAGTTCTCAGTATCTACAAGTATTTTACAAAAAATAAAAATAATTTTATAGAAAAATTCTAAATTTTTTAATTAATTATTAGATATAATAAAACTTAATCTATAAAATATTGCTCTGTATTTACTAATTTAAAAATACTATTAAATAATTTATTAAGCAGTAAATAAATAAAAAAATTTAATTTATTTTAACTTTTTAGAAGTACAAATAGCAATATATAGAATATCTACTTAAAATACTCTATAAATTTTCATTATATATTACTAGTTTTTTAATATATACTAGAATTACAGTCTATTAAATTTATAATATTTATAATATTTTATTTAACTACCTCAAAGAACATATAACTAAAATTAAATAAAAATAAAGATTATAGAAAAAACAGATCTATTACAGTCTCTAAGAAGCATATTTAAAACTCTGAAAATATTATACTAATATTTACAGGTCTCACAGTATTATCTATAATATTATAATTATTTTAAACCCTTATCGGAAGTTATAGGTTTTTAGAAATTTAGCATAGAAGAAAAATAATAATTAGTAAATAGATATTTATTATAATTATCTAAAAAAAGTATTTATCTACTATTTCTTAAAATATTCTAATATTAATATTTCGGCAGAGAAAGAGGCTTCTTCTTTCTAAAAACTAAATTAACTTATTAATTATACTATAAAGCACTGTCAACTATTCTCTTACTTAAATTAATCTTCTAAAATAGAATTAGCACAGAGTTATTTCGCTAAACTTAATAATTATCTTAATATTCGTAAGTTTATTCCGCGATTATTTTCTAAGTATATAATCTAACTATAGATAACTTTTTAGCGGTTCTATATACTAGATAATACTCTAATATATTAGCTTTTTAGAAAGATTATTCTTTCTAATATCCTATTCTTTCTCGAATAGTACTTAATTTTCTTTCTATATCTATAAATAGAATAGATCTTAAAAATCTCTTCTCAGTCACGTAAGATATATATTATTATTATTATAATTACCTAAGCAACCACACAATTAAGATAATTATAGTTTAATTATATATAGATTGTTCTGTAATTAATAAAAAGTATTAACATCTCTATAAAAAGATAGATAGAATAGACAATCAACTATTATCTTATAATAATAATAAAAATCTAGATACTCTGCTAGAGGCTAGATATATTAGTAATAAAGAAAATATAGTTAGAAATAATAAAAATATTAAAGAAGATTATTTTAAATTAACACTTAATTTAGACTTATCTTTCTCTTCTTAACCTACTACAGTTACTTAAAATTTATTATCTTTAGCCTTAGTTCTAAGTCAGCTTTAAGTATTAATTATAGTTCTAATCTTTTATTTTTAAAATATTAAGTCAAAATATACTACCGCCTACAGTACGTATAATAAGCAACATTAACTACCTACTAATTATTATTAGAATTTACATAATAGCGCATAAATATAATATTAGTTTTTTATATTAATATATACTATACTTAGTATTAGAAAATTATCTATAGATAGATATTATACTATATAAAGAAAATTAGATATTATAGATAATCTATAATACTAGCAGCTAGATTCTATACTCTATATAAAATAAATATAATTAGTTTATATTATATACAGAATATTATATTTCTAATACTAGAACCTGCGTAGTAGTCCGCAAACCTATACAAGTCTTATTATTAGAACCTGCAGCCCGCGCAGGTTATAATTCTTCTAACCCACACCGTACCGCTGCGATACGGTGCGGTAGCCCTCTGCGGGTTGCGGTGCGGGTTGACATCCCTAATTCTGCCTAATTATATAAAATACTAACTGTAAAATAGTTTTTTATACAATAAAAAAAGTGCTCTATACTATACTAGTATTTAATATTACTAATTCTAGTTTTTTTTATTACTAAAATAGATACTTTAAAATAGATAATTAGTATAGTTCTACTGTAATATAAAAAGAATAACAAAAAATATTTAATAACTTTTAATAGTAGAAAACTTAATTTAATAAAATAAAACTACCTAACTTAAGAAAACATTTATTAGTGAATAAGAAAGCTCTATAAATTTAGATATATTATATTAAAAATAGAATAGTTACTATAATTTATATTAATTATAAAAGTTTTAAATATTTTATAATTATATAAATTTATTTAAAAAAGCTAACATATTAGATTAATAAGTTCTAGAACTATAATCTATTTATTTATTACTAGAAGAGAACTAACACTGTTATATTTAATACTATTAATTATAAGCCTAATTTTATAGGCAAAAAACTAGTAAATATAGTAAATATAGATAATATTTATCTACCGGATAAATAACACTATATAATTATTATAAAATTAAATATACTGTGCAGAGTTAGTAAAAAAAATAAATTAAAAAGTTAATAATATTTCTCTATATAAATAAGTTTTCTATTAATATATAAATCGCACGCTAAGTAAAGAAAAATATTAATATATTTCAGCTCCGAAAATCTCTTTAGATATAAAATACATATAATAAAGATAATAATAAACAGCTAGTATATATTAAAGAGAATAATGAAATTCTTTATCTAAAAATTCTATAGCGTAAGAAGTTTATTAAAAGCTTCTATATATTTTATAGATATTCTAAATTTTTAGAGTTATTAGAAGTGATTAGTATATATATCTAATAATAAATATTCTATAATAATATCTATATAGTAGCTTAATATTATCTAAATTACTAAGTTTTATAATATATCTAGAAATTTTTTTAATAAGAAGTATGGAACTATCTAGTTAATTTAAAAATTATTTTATTTAAATAATAAAGATTAAATCTAATTAGATAGCTATCTATAATATTAAATAAAAAAAATTATTATAGCTATTAATTATACTATTATCTAGCCTATAATAAAGACCATTTTAAATACTATAAATAAAATTATTATATATTTCCTCTATAAAGAAATCTTTATTAACTATAATATTATAAATAAATTTCTATTAGATAATAATTTAAATATTTTTTTACAGATTACCTAATATTATATTTGGTTATTTAAAACTAAATATTATATAATAATATTATTCTACCCGCGTACTAACGGAAAAATTAAATACTTTAATAATATTCTTAGTATAATATTAATAGAATTTCTAATAGATAAATTTATAAAATTATAAAATAAACATTTACTATAGATATTATTCGCTATATATATATATATAGTATAATAAAATACAGTCTGTTCTACTTGCTCTATAGAATAAAGCTTTAAATTCTGATAAATAATCTAGAAGACACGCGAAATAAATATAAAAATTAGTTATTTAAAATTAACCATATTTAAACGCTAGCAAATAAATAGTTATTTCTCTACGCTATAAAGTATAAATGAATTAAAAATAATTTAGTTAAAAAAATATAGCCTTAAAGTTAGCTAGTAAATATTAGTATAAAATAAAAATTCTTAAAAGTTTTAGAGTAAATAGTTCGGATTTTATTATATTTTTAAAGTATATCTGCTAGAAATATATATACTAAAAAAACTAAAAAAAATTCTAAGAAATCTAATTAATGGATAATAGTTAATTAAAGTAAATATTAATAATTCAGAGAGACTGTAGTTATTAGCTTTACTAAATAGATACTTTAAAAAGATAGAGTTTAGTTTATAAAGCTCTATAAAAGTGCGTTAAGTTATTAATATAGTTATATTTTTATTTCTGCTATATTTAAATTTATTAACAATAATATGGAATAAATAAAATATATTATAATATTTAAAAAAAATATTTAGAATAGATAGAGAAGAAAAGTATTATTAAATAGTTTTTATAAAAGAAAGTAGAAAAATTGAAAATAAAATATATTATTAAAGATTTTTTAATTTTATAGATTAAGCTAGATATAGTAATATATATAATACAGTTAAATAGCTACTATATATAATATACTAGAGTAAAATTAATAGTTAATAAAGAACTATCGAATAATTTAACTACTTTAGATAATAAATTAGTAATAGATTTGTTAAATAAAGCTTTAAAGAAAATATATAGTTTTTAGAATATTAAAAATATAAATTTTAAAGAAAATTTTATAGTAATAATACTGACTTAAAAAGAATGAATAAAGTAAGATAGATATTATATTATAAAAGAAACAGTTCTATTATAGATATATTATTATTTATTAGAAAAAGATCTATAAAATAAATATTTTTATTTAATTATAAGTCGAAACTATCTAATATATAGAAAACTATTAAAAATAAAATAAAAAATTAATATATTACAGCTCTATAGTATTATTATTATTTTCTCTCTAAATATTATTTATAATAACTTTTTTAGAAAAACTACTATTATTCTTTAATTTTTAAAAAACAGCTTTGCTAGTAGTATTTAGATTATTAAACTAAAATTCTTTTTTAGAAGGGCTGATACTATTTTTAAATAGAAAATAGTCTCTATTTTTAAATTAACTAAAAATACTAAAGAGATTTTTACTAGAAATATTATAGAAAAACTAACTAAATTTTACAGCCTTTATTAAATAGATATTAGTAGAAAATCTAGCTTTATAAAATATTTATAAAGTATACTAAAGTTTAAAAAAACAGTTTAATAGGTGTAGGATAGGCAGGTAAAAAAATATAATTTTCTATTAAGATAAGTAGAGTAGATAAAGAACTAAAAAAATAATAATTTTTCTAAAGAAAAACTAAGTAATAGCTATTATATCTAGTCTAAAATTTATTACTATATAATTAGTTTATATAAAATTCTTTTATATATTAATTTAAAAGTTACGTTTATATAGAAAAATTATAATAATATTTCTAAATTTCTATATTACTTTATTTATTTTTACTTACTAGCTAAATAATGCGTTATCCGCTAAAAATATATTAGTAAATATTAATAGATTAAAAAAGCGCTAGACAGCATAAATAGTTATTAAATAGAAGTTATATACTATAGAATAATAATAAAAAATTTATATATAATTTAATATTTTAGAAAAATTCTAAATAATAGTAATTATCCTCTTATTATATATATTTAATATATTAACGCTAATAGGGTTAGAAAATATAACTAATACTAAATAATGGGAAGTACCAAAAGATATCTATATGAAAATAAGTTTCTTCTAATAAATATACTCTTAATTAGTTTTTAAAAAATAAAATATTTATTTATAATTAACTAAAGATAATAGAAATAGATAAATAAATTCTATAGGTTTTTTTTATTATTAATAGAAGCTTCGAGAAAATTATTATTATTATTAATTATACTACTCTACTTATTTTTACTAGTAATACTGCTATTTATTTTCTTATTAGACGGAATTTCTATAGTAGTATAATAGACCAATACTAAAAATATAATTAGTAAAAAAGCTTTTAATATATTATAGTAAGAAGTCTACTATTTACAGCTATCTATCTATTAAAGATAGAAAAATTAGTAAAATATCTGCAAAGAAAAAAATATAAAACTTATTTAGCTAAATTATTAGTAATCTCCCTACTATTTTTAACTATAAAATTTATATATAATAAATAAAATACACCGCACTCTGTCTATATATAAAATATATAAATATAAAAACAGTAAATATATATATAGAAGATAGATAATATAATATATGCTTTAAAGAAGGAGAAAAAAATTAATAATAGTAAAAATAAGCTGTTAAAATAGAAATTTTTTTCTATAAACTGCGATAATTATTCTAACTATATTATAAATAGAATTTATAGAATAAATATTATATTTACTATTAATATTTATATACTAAAGAATTTTATTAAATAAATCTAGAGTTTTTACAACTTAATAATTTATAGCTAAGAATTCTATATTTTCTACTACTATAAATAGTTAGTGGTAATATAATAAAAGAAAATAGAAAAACTTATAAATTTAGACCTATTAATAAACTGTTATATAATCTAAAAAAATAGTTAGCTTTTATATAAGAGACTAGTTTTATATAAAAACTGGTTTTTTTTTGAAAAATATTTTTTATATAGAAGATAAAGTTAAAGTAATATATAAAGAGTGGAAGTGTTAATAAATAATAAATATAAAAATAGGATAAAATTATTAGAAGAATTAAGAGAGTTAAAATATTAAATACGCAGATTGAAAGCTAAATAAACTGTTTATTATAATAAATAAAGAAGTGAATATATATTAGATTATTTATAGTAATTAGTAAGAATAACTCGCTAAAATCTTAAAATTAAATGAAAAATTAATTTAATATTAAAAATCTATATTTTTATACTAATCTTACTTTAATATTTGGAAACTACCTTCTACGCTAACAGGATTTTTAATTTTTTAACTAGAAAGTAGAAAGATAAAAAAAGTAAAAATATAGGTAAATATAAGATAAAATTAAAAGTAAACTTTTAATTTCTTTAAATAGTAATTAAAAAAATTAGAATATAAAAATAAAATTAGAGATAGTTATTAGATTAACAATTTAGTAAGCTACTAAATTGTTACTAATTTTATAATATTTTATTCTAATTTTATATCTATAAAGGTAGATTATAAAATAGTATAAAATAAAAATTTATTATAGAGAAAAACTAAATAATATTAAATAAAGAGATAGTAAAATTAAACTATATTTAGTAGATAGAATTTTTTTCTTTATAAATTCTAAGCCCTTAATAAAAAGTTTTTAGAATTTATAGAGATGTAAAGAAGAGAAAAAGAGAAAAAAGCTAGAAGCTAGTATTTATATCCTTTTCTAAAATTCTAAAAATATTTAAATATATTATATTTTATTTTACTATTATAAAGTAAGAATAACTACGAAAAAACTAGTATCTTTAATATATAAATTAACTTTAAACTATTCCTATATCTTATATTTAAATTTTTCTTATTTTTTACTGTTACTTTAGTATTAGTAAGTTTTACTAATATTAAAGCTAGATTTTATAGTAATATTAAAGAACTATTACTTTTCTTTAAAGACTATAATTTTAATATTAGGGTTATTTAATTTTAGATCTTATATTAAATATATATTAGATAAGTCTTAGAAATTATATAAAAATATATTTTCTTTAAATAGAAAAGAATATAATTTTAGAAAGTAGTTAAAGTTTTAATAGTAAAGGTAGTTTACTCTAGATCAATTACTATAACTAACTTCTATAATTAGTAGGGCTTTTTTAAAAAACTTTGAAAATATTTAATAAATTATTATATATATAGAGAGAAGATTTATATAGTTTAGAGATTTATTAATTTTTTTAAAAATATAAAGACTAATAGTAGCCTTTACTTAAAAAAATAGATAACCTCTACTTTTTTTTTAAGATAGTTTAGAGAGTAGAAGCTCTTCTTAGAAATAGCTTACAGCTATTTACTAGCCTGCTAATCTATTTATACTTGCGTACCAATATTACAATATTATAGAAAAAATATAGCAGAGCTACGAAAGTAGTTACCGCAATAAATAGTAAATATTTTTTATAATAAATATTAGTCAAGCCATTTTATATCTATCTAATTTATTTATAGTGAGAAAATATTATAACTATATTACTAAATAAAATACTAAACAATAGACTATTATTAATATTATACTAAAGTACTATAAAAAATAGATAAAAATAATAAAATAGAAATAAGGAACTAAATAGAGCTTACTAAGTAATTAAAAAGGAAAATAATTGAAAAAGTATTAAAAAGCAGCTAGAAATATAAGAAAAATATATAAAATATTAAAATAAATATATTAAACTAATATTATTGATAGTAGAAATTGCTAATATATTTCCAAAGCGAGCGGCCACCTATATATTCCTATACAAAATAGCTATTTTAGAGACTTGATAACATTACTATAATACATTACTTAGAATACAAGAGTAATAATTATATATTATAATAATGTAAACTTTATATATATCCTATTATAAATACTTTACAATGCTTAATAATCTAGATAATATAAGTTATATTTATATTTTTATATTTTATAATTAAATTAGTCATAAAGAATTATTTAAAGATTTTTTACAACCTAAGAATAGCTATTTATATATAATACTACTTTATATTAACTCTAGGAATATATTGTGGTTAGCTATTTTATATAGGTGGCCGCTTGCTTAGGGTGGCTGCTTACTTTAGAAATACATTACTAATATATCTTATCTAATTAGTAATAAAATAGATATAGAAATTGTTAGAGGCGGTAGCTAACGTGCTAGAATAGAGGATAGGTAGGAGGAACAGTAGTATAGTTAATAGGAGCGGTAGGAGGACTATCTAATAGCTGTATATATAATTATTCGCTAGTCTTTAGAAGGGATAATCAGCAGTAGAGAATTAATATAGTCTAAAATTATGTAAAATAGCTACGGTAGCTTACTAATCTCTTTAGTAAAATAGAAATACTAATACTATTTTTCTTTTTTCTAATAGTTATAGTCTTATAGCCAGCGGTATTAGTATAAGATCTAATTAGCAATAAAATTAGTGGTAAATAGCTTAAAGCTATGGTAGATAGCTTATATAGCTAGTTTAGATACAGCGTAGCTGTAATAGAGGCCTAAGACTCTATAGCTCTTTTATAGTAGTTATATAATTTCTATATAGTTTTATATTACGTCTAAAAAAATAATTACTATAGTAGTAGACTATAACAGCGCGTTTATTATAATAACTATTTTTTTTTTGTATTAAATGCGTTAGGCTATTATTTTATTATAGTTTAGTACCGCGTTGTTATAATAGAATAATATTATAGACAATAGAAGATAACTTACTTATTTTCTAAATAGTAGTAATTAGCTTTTTATATAATATAAAAGCTCTTCTATCTATAATTTTCTTTTTTTTCCTTTTTTTTTTAAATCTTAATATTATAAGTAATTATAAGTTTTTCTTTTTTTTTCTAGCTTTATTTTATATTATTTTTATATATTTATTTAGTTATTTATATTATATTATATTTCTATATCTATTTTATTGCTAATTATATAGAATTTTGCTAGATAAGGTATATTAGCGGCGGTTTCTACTATTAGTAGTATTATTTTTATATATTTATTTTAATGTTTTATATTTCTCTTCGCGTTTCTAGCTATTTTTTAGTAATATTTTTTATTATTTTATCTTTTTTTAACCGCTTATTAAGTTCTATTTAGTCTCTTATTTTTATTCTATTATTTTTAGCGCGTTTTTCTACAGTATTTTAGTATAATATTAATAGTAGCTTATTATTTTAGTATTCTATTTAACAGCGTGGCTATAGTATTTCTTTACTATAGATAAGTTAGATAAGTATAAGATAGCTTTACTAATATTTACTATAGAAAAATATCTGCTTTCTATTGCTGTAGTTATTCTTATAGCTCTACTACTTTCTTCTATAGCTTTATTACTATCTCTTATTGTTCTGCGTGCTTTTATAGTGCTTCTTCTACTACTACTGCTGTTCTCTCTATTATTACTATTACTTCTTGCAGTTAATATAGTTATCTCTGTAATTACACTACCTATGCTATAAAAAGTTATTCTATTTTTACTAATAAAGTCTAGAAAGATAGCTTTTAATATCTATAGTATTTTTAATATTTACCTACTGCTGCCGACGATAGTTTTATTTATTAAATTAATTCTAGTAAGTTTATTTATATGCGCTATTAAAGTATATACTATATTTACTGCTTAGTAAATCTTTATTTTTTTTTTTATATTCTACGGTAATTACTAATAGTTTAATATAAATATAAAATAAGTATGCTAGCTTAGCAGCAGTAGCTATTTAGATTTACTACTATTTTTAGACGGCTTTTAAGTTATAGTAATTAGAGCTATACTAGAAGTTATTCTAAGCAGTAGCAGCCTTTATTTAGGTCTACTATAAACTATATATTTTTTATTAAATTAGTAAGTATAGTAATAAATATAAACTTTTTTTTTACCAGCTGCTGTAATCTATTATTTTCTTTTTTAAACTTTTTAATATTCTATAAAATTATAAATACTATTTTTAATATAGTAGCTTTGCTATTTAGATAGTTACTAGATATTTAGTATATTATAGAAGTAGTTAGATAGATAGAGTTTTTTTTTTATAAATTAAAATAGCGTCTAGAAATCGCGGATAATAGAATAGATATAATAATTTAATTATAATTTATTTAAAAAATTAATATCTTTAGCGTAGATTATATAGTTTAAAATAGTTTATAGAGATATTATTTTATTAGCGGTAATTTCTTTTAAAGTTTAATTATTAGATTTTCTTAAATTTAGCGGTTTTTTTGTAAAGTAGCTATTTATTAAATATTTTAGTATTTTCTAGATCTATAGTAAACTTCTAGAAGTCTTTTTTAGGGAGGTATCCGGACTATTAGACTAGATATTTAATTTTACTACTATTTTTATCTTATTTTTTATCTAAAATATAGTTTATAATTTACTTCTTTTTTTTTATTAATAGATATAGAAGATCGTCTAACTACTGTTTTTTCTTTTTAGTAGTATAGTTTAAGCAGTAAGATATAGAAAATAAAGTATAAATAGTAATAATATAATAAAAACTATAGCTTATAAAACTAGAATATCTAAAAATTAATAATAGAAAAAGATCCTAAATAGCGATAGTTTAGTTTAATATTTAGCTATATAGTAAAAATATTTTTTACTTTTAAAAAAATTAATTAGCTAATTTTAAAGTATATCTTTTTATATTTTTTATTATATTAAAGAATTATTGCTTTTTTTACTTTTTTTAGTATATTTTTAATAGTTTTCTTAGCCTACTAAAGTAATTATATTCTATCTTCTATTTTTAAAGTAGTATTTTCTAATTAAGAAAGCTTAAGATTTATCTATAGTTTTAGTAAAATTTCTATTAGAGTTTTTGCTAAGGTTTCTCTAGTAGTAGAATAAACTATATTATTATATATAAATTATACTAGAGAAAGCTAGCAGATTTAATTATTTTAATAGAAATTAGTATAGATTTTTAAATAATATTTAAAAGCTTAATTTTATTTTTTATTTATTTATTTATTTACAGATAAAATATAGTAGATATTTTTTTTAATCTTTATATAATAGTGTAAAGTATACTAATAGCTGCTAGTAAAAATAAATTTATAATTATTAATAATATATCTAAAGATTCTAAATAGTAGGATTCTAAATAGTAGTACTATTTTTTTATAGAGTAATTTAGTAAGCTAAAGCACGGTAATATCTTTTCTATAAGATAAATAAATAGTATATTTTATAAATATATTTACTAAGACTAAAATTATATTAAAAATCTAATTTTACTAGAAATTAGGCGGTAGTTCGGTAACGAAATCTATTATCTAAATTTCTAGAGGTTTTTATAGGATTAGTAGTAGTTCTAGCTAATTATAAAGTATATATCTATAAATTTAAATTCTCTAATAAATATTGTAAGTTTTAATATATTTTTTAATATTTTTATATATACTATACTAGTAGTAATTATATTTAATATTATTAAGAATATAGTAATAGACTAAATATTTTATTTATAGGTTATTATAGTTTAGCTTAAAAATTTCTTATAGTATTATATAGTTTTTTAGTAGTTATATATATTCTTAGAATCTAAGAAGACTATCTATATCTATTTTTTAGATTAAATTATTTAGATTTTTTAGTTCTAGAAAGACTACTTTTATTTTTTTATTTAAATCTTTATATTTTTTAGTTAGATATAGTAGAGAAGTTTAGATATTTTTTTTTAGATCTAGATTTTTTACTATTAGATTAATTATTATATATAATCTAATTCTAAAGACCTAAAAATCTAAATTTTTAATATTATTAATAGTGTAGTTTTTATTTATAGTAATATTTAATTATTTATAAATAGTTTTACTTACTTTAAGATTCTAAGTATTTTTTCTATAATCTTTTAGAGTCTATAACTAAGTTTTTACTATATAGAACTGCTTAGATATATTATTTTAAGTTATAACTATAGTTTCTAGGCTAATTATTTCTCTTAACTATTTTAGTATAAAGTTTTCTTTTTAACTATTATTTTTTAATATATAATTAAGTCTATAGCTTAGTATATTTATAGAATTTTTTATTTTTAAGTAATGCTATATCTTAAAATTAAATATAGTAAATAATTTTATTTATCTAAAATAATGCTTATTTAATTATTTTATTAAAAATTATATAAAACTACTTAAATTAGTGTAGTTAGTTATTACTACTATAGATTTATTGCTTTCTTCTAGATAATACTGCTATTTTCTAAATATTTCTATTATAGTTAAAAGCTTCTAATTATAGATAGAGTAGTTTTTCTTTAAATTAATTATTTTTTTAAAAAGAAAGGTAATAGAATATTAATTTTAGTTATTTTTTTTATAGCTAGAATATTATTATACTAATAATAAATTCTAATATATTTATTTCTAAATTAATATTTAGTTTTAGATTAAAATAGCGAAGTAGCGATATTTTTTAAAAAGTATTTTTTAATTTCTTAAACGCTATTTTTGCTGTTTTATTTAGCGCGATATTAGTATTTAGTTAGTATTTTTTTCTCTTAGTAAGCTTTATAAATAGTAAAGCTATTCTTAAATATTTAGTAATAAATTAGTAATAGAAATTTATAAATTCTAGAAAAATAAGAATTTTCTATATGGTAGTAGGCTCCGGCTATTCCTTAATAATTTAAATATAGTTTTTTTCTATTTCTATACTGTCTAAAATAATAATAAATTTTAGATATTTAATTTAAGTTATATAAAAAATATATTTATTATATTTAGTATAGAGTCTAAATTTTTGAAGCTGTTTTAGTACTATTTGTATATACTATATATATTTCTCTTCTAAAGCTAAGTAAATAAAAATATTATTTAAATAGATAATATAGTAGATATCTAATAAATTGCTAAGAGTGTAGTTAATATAAGTTTAGAAAGTTATAAGTATGTTAGCTAGTTAAAAAAACTATTTAGTATTTAAAATAGCTATATTGTGTATAAAAAGTAGTTTTCTATTTATTGCCGGCTTTAATTTAAATATTATAATAGATATTCTGTAGATTGATTTTTAAATAGATTTTAGTGCTAGTTAGGTAGTTTATTATTTTTTCTACTAGTAGTAGCGGATATTAGTTTTTAATAGTTATTTTATTTAGTCTGTAGTAATCGACGTATAGCTGTAGATTTCTATCTTTTTTAAAGATAAAAAAAATAGATATATTTACTAAATTTTTAAAATATTAAATCTAATTTTTATCTAGCGTATTTTTAATATATTCTTTTAGAATTTTAAGTTTTTTTCTAATAAAGTATAGATCGGCCGGTATAATAGACTTTTTTCTAAAATTAATTTAATTATATAATTAGAATCCGAATATAGTAATATTTTCTAAGTTTTTTTTTAGAAAAAATATTTTTAAAAGCTCTATATTATAATAAAATTTTTTTTTCTAATATTTAAAGACTAGTACTATAGATTATTATTGTAGGTTCTAGCTTTTTAGTAATAAAAATAGTGTAAACCTGTTGTTTTTTTTATAAAGTTTTTAATAGTTTTTTAGATTCTATAATTAAAATTTTGTTTTTAAAGTATTTTCTACAGTAGAGCTATTTTTTTTTAATTAACTAAAGAATTTATTTTTTTAAGCTAAGAGTAGCCGAGAATAATATTATAATTCTTTATTTCTACTATATTAAATATTTCTAAAATATTTTTACAGATTTCTTTAGTATTTATTATATTTAATTAAAGCTAGTATCTGCTATAAAATAGAATATAATATTTATTTACTATATAAATATAGTATAGCTTTATTTTTAGTATTAAAAAATACTGTTTTATCTACTTTTAATTAATTAAAATAGCCTAGGCATTACTGTCTACTAAAATTTATATCTTTTAGAGATTTTTTAAAGTTATAACTTCTATAAAAATCTTTATTAAATTTTTTAGTGTATTTCCTATAGTTAAATTTAAAATTTCTGCTATTTTTAACTCTAGATTTTCTAGTTTTTTAACTGAATATCGCTACTTTTGTGTTTTATATTTTTCTTTAGCTTTAGATATTTTAGTATAATATAACTAGATTAGTCGCAGTTATAGTAGATTATTTTAGACTAATTCTATCTATTTCTGTTTACGGTTTTAGTAGTTATTAGATTTATTTTTATAATTTTTAAATTTTCTATTTTAGTATAGTTTATTAAATTTTATGTTTTTTTTAGTATTTTATAATATGTAGTATCTACTAAAAATCTTTTAATTTTTTTTTTAATACTGCTCTTCTAAAGGATAAATTTTTTTTCTATAATTTAAAAATATATTATAAAATTCTTATAGAATTTTAGTTTGTTAGAGTATTTTATTAATTTTTCTTTAATTTATAGTAGAATTTTAGCTTTAAAATAGTTTTTCTATTGATTTTCGGAGAAGATCTTTAAAAACTATATTTTTTATTATTAAATATAAGTAGTAAAAGTTCTAACTAATTAGTTTTCCTGCTGCTTTATATTATAATAGCGCTAATTTACTTTTTTAATTAGATTAGTAGGGTTATTTAGTTATTATAGTAGAAATTTAGAAAAGTTCTCCTAGAATACTGTATATTATTATTTTTTTATATATTATTTTTATAAGAGAAAAAAAGTAGTTTTTAGATAGATTTTTTCTTTAATTTTAGTACTGTTATTAGTAAAGAAATAAGCGTGCTTTTTAAAGTAATTATCTAAATAAACTATAAAATAGCGATATTTCCTTATATTCTTACTTTTATAGATTAGATTTAATATACTAGTAGGAGGTTTTATTACTACTGTTACTGTTAAAGGGAATATATATATAATTTTTTTCTGTTTAAAAATAGTAGGTGCTACTTTTTTTTAGAAAATAGTAGAATAAAGAGAAGAGAGTTTTTCTCTATTAGTAAAGATAGTATTTATAGTAAAGAAATTCTTTAAAAGTATAACTATTTATTTAGTAGCTTCTAAATACTATTTTTTAATCTTAATTTTATAGGTTATCTTTACTGCCTTTTTCTCTAGTTTTAACTGCTAATATTTTTTTTTTATTTTAACTGCTTTATTATTTTTTTATTATCTATTAGAGGTTTTGTAGGTAATTTTTGTAAAAAGCTGTTAAAATTTTAGAAGCTACTAGTTTCTAGATAAAACTACTTAGTTATAGTAGTTCTATAGTTTTTAGAGTTTTAATCTAATAGATCTTTAGAAGAGCAGTTAATTAAGACAGTAATTTATCTGGTAAAAAGCGCTATTTTATCTATTTTTTAGCGGGCTAGCTAGGTAATAGAGTAAATAAAAATATTAGAGGCATTAGCTAATATACTAGGATAGAGAATAAATAGAAGGAATAGTAGTATAGTTAATAAAAGTAGTAAGAAAACTATCTAATAGCTATATATATAATTATTCGCTAGTCTTTAGAAGAGATAACCAGCGATAGAGAGTTAACGTAGCCCAAGATTATGTAGAACAGCTGCGGTAGCTTACTAACCCCTCCAGCAGGGTAGGGGTGCTAACAGAAATATAGTACAATATGAAATAAAGCTAAAAAAGAAAGACTTATAATTATTTATAATATTAAATTTTAAAAGAAAAGGAAAGAAAAAGAACTATAAATAAAAGAGTTTCTTATTATTTGATAGGCTAGCTATTATTATCTAAAAATAAGTAGACTATTTTCTACTATTTATAATATATTATTTTATTATAATAATATAGTATCAGATTATAATAAAGTAATAGTCTAATATATTTAATATATTCAAAAAAAACTTCTCTTATAATAAATGTATTAATATATCTAACTAACACAGTATTTATTTTTTTAATATAATATATGGCTATATAAAGATTATATACCTATTATTAGTAAGTAGTAAAGCTTTAGTGTTAGCCCCCTACCCTGCTGGGGGTTAGTAAGCTACTGTAGATGTTTTATACACCTATAGGCTATGTTAAAACTTTACCGCTGATCTTTTCTTCTAACAACTAGTAAATAATTATATATCTAGCTATTAGATAGTCTTTCTACTACTTCTATTTATTATATTATTGGTTATTGGTTCATCTGTTTATTCTCTATCATAGCACGTTAGCTACCGCTTCTAACATTTACATATATATATCTCTCTTTTAAAGTAATATTCTATATAAATAGGCCTAAATTTTTCTAGAATCACTATATTAAAGATCTTAGTTTCTCTATATTTTCCTTACTAAATAGTTAGAAATAAAATATATTAATTTAGAGACGAATAACTATACTTCTGCTAACAAGCTGGTGTTTATTTTTATTATCTTTAAAATCTATAATAAGTATCTACTAGAATATTTTAAAGTAGAATTCTATTGAAAGATATAAACCATTATAGATTCTTAATTAATTTTATAGTTATTATTTTTTTTACTTAATTAGTAATTACTATTTTAATATCTTTTTATAGATATTAAATTAATTAAAATATAATTTTTTAGGTTTTTCTAATATTTATAACTTCTTATTGGAATAAAACTATAAATATATGGCGTAAGTAGTTATTAATAATAATTAGAATATTATTATACCTATAAATTTTAATAAAATTAATTTTTATATATTAATATAGATTTATTAGGGAGTTTATAAGATCTATTTCTATAATTTATAAAAAAATTTTTTTCTTTGTTTTTATAAGCTTATAAATTTTATAGCCTTTAATATTTTTATTTTTCTTAGCTATTTTATTCTTTAGTATAGCTATATTTTTATTTAGAAATTTGCACGGAGTAATATATTAGTTAATAATAAAGATAGGAGATAGCTATAAAAGCTATGACCAAAATAAATAGTTCTATAATCTATAGCTATAGTATATTATTCTCTATATAAATATAGCTAATAGTCTTATTAGTTTCTAGCTTTTTAAAGGCGTTAAACATACTATTATAATAAATATTTAATTTTTTCTTAGACTTGCATAACCTAACCTCTGTACCTTAACTGTAACCTATAACCGCGCGGTTAGATTATAAGGAAAGTCATTAACCTAACTAATCTACTAATAGTTAACTGCAGTTAACTATTATACTACTACTAGGCCTAAATAAGTAATTTCATTATTTTATTAGGAAGGCTGTCTAAACTAGCAGAAAAATCAGGCAGAAATAAGGCAGAAAATTACCTAAATAGATTTAGTACGGTCAAAAACAGTTAACTGTAGTAGGCTGGTTAGATTATATAGAAATCTTTAATTTAACCGCGGTAGCGCAGGTAGCTTAATTTTTTTTTTCTGTAACCTATCTTAACCTAACCGTATATAAGTCTAATTTTTCTTAATTATTTTTAGCTAGAAAAGGGTTATATAAAACTAAAAAATTCTAAATTATTTTAATTTAAAAATTAACAGTTCTATTATTTAGTAAGAAATTAATTTTTTTTAATATTATAATTCTTTTAATTAATAATTTAGTACTGATATAGTCTTATTTTCTTAGATTTTAGAGACTTAAATTATTTAAGAAAATTCTTTTTTTATATATATGATTGATTGAATAATTAATAGTTCTTATACCTGTTGGAACCGCCTATTTATCGTACAGCAGGCTATTTAGGTCGGTGTACCTAGCCTGACACTGAAAGACTTTCTAATATTTAAATATAAAAACAGAAAGAAATATAGAAAAGAAAGATTAGAAAGCCTATATAACTAGACTACTAGTTATTCTATAGTAATTCCTAAGCTAGGCCTAGAGCAATCCTTAAGATCTAAGATCTATTAGTTTATTTTAAATAGTATAATTACTTCCTACTAATTTTTTATAGTATAGAGAAAAATTATAAGTAATAGATAGATCTATTCTATTATTTTAAAAGGATATACAAAGTATAGAGCTGGAAGACTATTGTTCTCTACCCGCCTAAGGGTATATATTAAATAAACCCTATTCCTCGGTAGATTTATTCTACTTAGAGGCTATACTATCTAGATCCTATATAAACTAAATCTAGACTTTCTTTAGTAGGTATATTAGAGATAGAATTTTGCCGGTAACGGGGTTTGAACCTATAGACCTGTAGTTGACCTAATTAGCCCCCTAACTAAAATAGGTCCTACTAGGGACTTGCCTAGGTGACGCTCTACCGCTATGTCGCCCTACCGGCTTATATATACTGTATTTTATACCAAAATCTAATAGCTATTGAATTATTTTATTATTTTTGGTTAGTAAATAGACGGAGATAGTAGCTGCCCTATAAATAGTAATATTATTATTATTTTTAATTTTAGTAGCTGTTATTATAGTAGTCTATAATTTTAGCTAAATATTTAATTTTAATAATTTATTGTCTATATCTAAAATAATATTCTATTTTTAATTATTTATAATTATATTTTTAGCTATTAGTTATTAAGCTGCTTATTTTTATTAAAATAAAAAGATTTCTTAAAAACTATTTTTATAAAGTAAATATGGATTATTAGAACTAGTTTATTTACAGTTTTTCTAATATTTAATATAGTTTTTTTAAAAATTATATTTAGAGATACATTATAGCGCAATTTCTTTTTATTATTATTATTTTTTTTATTGGAGTTAATTAATTAGTAGTTTTCTAAATTTTTAATAATAAAATAAAGCTAGCCATATATTTTACTTAGTTTTATATTTTTTTTATATAATAGTATAAAATTTTAAATTAATTATTTTTTAAGTAAAATTAATAGATATACTAAGTTATCTAAAACTAATAATATAAAGATATTTTCTTTAATTTTTTTATTCAGATAGTTATTAATTAGTAGAGTATAATTCTTATTTTTATATTATTTAAATATTTAATTTTTTTAATTAGTACGTTAATAAACTGCTTTATAATTATATAATTTTATTACTTAGTATAGATTATATTATATTACAATTTATAAGCTATATAATAATTTCTATTATAATTCTTTTAATTATCTATAGAAACCAGTATAAAAAGACTTAAAAGTTTAATAATCTTTTTATTTAACGGATAATCGTATTAATAAATTAAAAATTATAGCTATATATTTTTTATAATAATTTTTCTAAATTTTATATTTTAGATTATATTCCGTAGATAGAATTATAAAATAAATAAAGTTTATAAAGTACTTTTAGATTGGAATTCTTTAATTTTATAAGTTTTATTAATAGCGTTAAGTCTAAAGTATTCTTCCTTAAATAAATAATATAAATTAATGGAGTAAGTAGGGTTTCTAGTTACCTAGTTAAAATCTTTAACTAAAATTATAACTATATTAATAGAGTTATTTATATATAGCAGCGGATTAGTATATTAACCACTTTCTAATAAGATAAAAGAATGATTTTTAATACAAAATACTAATATATTTCTATACCAAAGTTAATTAATAGAAATTATACTAAATTAAATATATTTAAATTTAAAAGAGCTTATAATTTAAAAAACCGCCCTAAATTCGATTAAAAGAAAAAAAGGAAAAGATAATTTAACAGTAAAGTCGCTAGGAGGCGATCTTACAGGTCACGTAAGCGCTGACCTTCTATTAGTCGACCGGAGGGCGCCCAATATCTAATAATAGATTAACAATTATAAATTCTGTTTTTAAAATAGTTATACACTGGTTTTTTATTTTTTTCTATATTATAGACTGTAGAATATAAATATTGAAAACTGGCCTAAAAAGAAAACAGACTATTAAAAAAATAGCAACCCAGAGAGAAAACAAATCTAAATAATAAAAAAGATAAATGTAAAAGGTATAACAAAGAGATCCGGCGACAGCAGATACTAATCTATATTTATTGACTATAATTATAAGAAGCCTGGTTATCCAGCCTTGGACTATTTATAACAGAAGAAAATAAAAAAGCAAGAAGCATATAGTAAAAAATCTACGTATTTTGTAGCTAATAATAGTACTAATCCTAGATCCAACTGTAAAAATATATACTGAATCTAATAGAAATTACTATACATGTAATTTTGAAATGCTTCTTGTCAGACAGCCATATAGGACTATATTGCTAACTAGATAGTGCGGCTGTCACGCTTTTTGGTCTAGTGGTATAGTTCGAAACCTCTAAAAGGCGCAAATACTAATAAATAATAGCACCTTAACTAATTTAATATAGACTAGGTAGGTAGTATTTTCTAGTTCTAAATATTATGTTTTGCTATGTTTGTCTCTTATATTTTACTATGTAGTTTACCATGGCAATTAAAAAATAATACTAAACTCCAGAGATATTTAATAAAGATAGAGAACTATAATACTATTTCAACTTTCTACGGTCTGGGGAGTGTAATTCTACTATTAACAATAAGTATGTAACTCTGTTATAAAAAAATACTCCGGAGACAGTGTTTTAATTATAAAGTTAGAAGCTATTGAGGGCTCCATACTAAAGATGATATATCTACATTATTTTTATCATTGATAAGTGCCTGAAGGCTTTCATACAATGCTAATTTGGAAACTATGCATAACTAGTTTTTATTATAGAATATGGACAATACGTATTCTTAGAGGAGGAACTAAGAAAATCACTATAATACATAAATACTATATAACTTTACCTAATTCCTAGAAAAAGATCTACTATATTATCTGGTCTATTTTTTTAAAAGAGAAACTAGTAGTCCTAAGAAAATACATCATAAAGATACTAGTTGATAGCTAAATTGAATGTATAAAGGATTTGTATACATATCTATTCCTTTGTTCCTAAAAGAAAGAGGGGTATACAGTATTGTGTAATCTATAGAAATTCACAGTTGCTATTAAATTTCTCTATTACTTATAAGAATTAACCTAGGGGTCGCTTGTTATAGTATCGAAACAGACGTTTATAATAAAAAATAGTTATGGTACATAATACAGTTAAATAGCAAGTCATTTTTTATTTTAGTTAATCTACCAATAACTTTTTAACTATATCAATGGATCCCTGGGCAATATCTAAGATATTTACATTAGAGTTCATTTAGTCATATTATTACCCACTATAGATACAAAAAAGATACATATAGTATATTAAAGTAATTCTATTTCACTTAGAAAATTTAGACTACATACAAAATATACTTTATATATAATTTGGAATATTCAGGCTTCATTATTATACTGCGCAGGATGGAAATAAAGGGTATTGAAAACTAGAAGATAATAGTAGACATTTTAGGGCATAAAATATTTTGTTTCCTAGAATCTCTAAAATTTTATTCTTGATTTATAGAAGCCTATTTTAAAACTATATTCTTTCTAACGGACTTAATAAAAAAGATATATTAGATTCAAAAATCTTATAAAAATCAATAAGGAACAATCCTGAGTACCTGCTCACTAAACAACACCATTAAACTATTAGAGGAGCTAGAGTCGGCATTGTGAAAAGAAAAATATACAATAATTCTATATGATTTTGTTCCGAAATCATAGACTAGGTTAAAAATAAATTCATGAAACGCCCTACTAACATAATAGTTTTTAGCTATAGAAAAGATTTGAGCTATGGAAAAAAAATTAGCTATAGAAAAATAGATACGTCTTTTCTTTGGAAAATGGAACTTAAAATGAGATTACATGTCTATAACTAGAAATTTTTAGCTATTATTAGTCACAGTAAGCGGCAATTGAAGAAAGTGGTACAGTGATACGTAATAACTGGTTATAGTAACATTAGTACTATTATATACCGTATAACTTTTAATGACAACTAGCTTAAGATAAAAATAATATATCTTATGGAGTTTTATAAATAAAGATAACTAATATAATTTTTAGTCTTATGGCCATAAAAAATCTTATAAAAAGCGAATATAGTTATAAGAACTATAAATCTTTCTAATAAGCAGAGCAGAACTACGCTTTTAGAGTTAAGTCTATCATGGTTTAATAATAAATTTAGCTTAATAATAGAAAATAGCTAAAATAGCTATTATACTCTACCATGTAGATAAATTAATATTTTAAAGATAAAGTCTATAGTTCTGTTTTAGAGATTACTATGAATCTAAAAAAGATATATTATACTCGTCTTTAGTAAGCAGCCCTACCCCGCCTTCGGGGGGTTGGTCTGCCATACAACGCAAATTCCTATCTTAACACAAAATTTGAAGTAATTCAATCTATTATACAACTATACTTTGCGAATTAAAGAAAAACAGAGATTTTTTATTATTTTTATCTTTCTATCTATTGTCTGGTTTAATCAGAATTTCTTTATCTGCTTATATTAGCGAGAAATCGCGTTTTTGCCTACACGTATTTTGCCTAACAAAGAACCTACTATCTTTTCCTTTTACTACAGCCCTTAATTCGTCGCTTTATATTAAACACAGTCAAACTATTAAAATAGAATATATTTCTACGCGATTTTCTAGTAAATTAAAGCTTCTAATCTTTAAGATAATTATATAAATTAAACCAAAGATAAGCAATTTTTTTAAATGCCTTCTATAAGCTTTTAAATATCTAATTAATATATTGTATAAAACTTCTATTAAGCTTAGAACTATTATTACTATAATTCTAAGCTTTGCTTATACTTTAACGTAGTTCTTAGATACTAGATAAAAATAAGAAACTAAATATTAGCGGCAGTATTATATATATCTTAAATTCTATAGTAAAGTTTTTTCTCTAAGAAAAGGCCCTATTGTTTTATTAGAATTAAACGGATAAAGACTTTATTTTCTTTAGATATCTTATATAGTATATTATTTAAAAATATTTATATAAAGCTGATTTCTCGTAGAAAATTGTCTTTATTTTTTATCTTATTATATACTTAAACAAGTTTATTATTTTATTTTTAATAGTAGTATTTATATATCTAAAAAAATAGCTATTAAGCGGTTAAATAAAATACTATATAAAGTAGAAAATAATAAATAATATAATTTAAGTTATAAAACCGCAGGAATTCATATATTAAATATAAGATCTATAGCTATTAAAAAGTAGAAGGTATAGCTTATTCTTATTAAAAAACAAGATTTAGTATAAAGATCGAAATATTAAATCCAGTTAAAAGTAATTGAATTAGTATAGTCTTTAGAAAGTGCTATACGGTAGTCGCCTAAAATATTACTATTATACTATCTTTCTAGATGTACGGAGTCTTTAAAGATAAAAAAAGGTAAAGCTATTAGTAGATATATTTAATCGCTAATATAGTCTCCTGTATTTCGCCTGTAGAATTATTTTTTAACCTAATAAGGCCTGGTAGTGATAACTTTTTAGGCCTTATTTTGTCTGATTTAAAAGCTAGTTTTGTCAAAAGTATAGATATGTTAAGGCGGAATTTTGCTAATATAGCTTTTTAAATTTTTGTACTAATGTTAAATTTCGCTAATATCTTTTAAATTTAGGTGCTTTTTCTCTATGGACTTCTGGTTTACTAATTTAAATTTCTCTAAGAGGTATTTAATAAATAGATCTAATTTTTACCAACTATACGCAACGCGTTATCTTCTATATTTTAATATAAAACTTTGATTCCTAATAAGTATTTCGCCCAGCTTTTGTAATTCTGAAGAAATTATTCTGTATCTAATCGAGATTTACCGGAATAATTTAGCTATCTTTATTAACTATAAAGAATATTTTACGGGTAGCTTATAGGTGTATCATTATAGTAGTTAGTCAAGGTTAATTATTTAATAATTACGGGGGAAGATAAAATAAGGCTCTAATGCGGTACTAAACAACGCTACATACGATGCTTTAAAGAAATCTTTATATTGATATATTTTTTAGAGCTAAATTCTAATATAATGAACAATACAATTTATATTTTCTAGTATAGTTGAAAATAATACGTCTTACTGAATTTATATAATTGCTATTACATTCTCCGTATTTAATTAATTTTATATTATGCTGGTTATGCCCGGCTTCATAAAATATTTAAGAATATCTATTGCTTTTCCAGTTTATTACGCAGTAGAGGATTGGGAAATGGGAAATGCGCCCTTTAAATAGCCGCGATTTTTAGGTGTATTTGGAAATTTGACCCACTAGTTTGTAAGGAGCCAAAAATTACAGATATTCTAGAAGATTACAACTTTATTATTTTTATAATTATGTTTTTCCTAATAGACATTGAAACTACATCGAAAAATACATATACATCCGACAACGGCCTGGGCAAGCCTACGAATATAAGAAAACACTAAATGGGAACGCATAATTAGTATCATATTTACTAAATCCAGTGAATATAGTAAGAAAATAACTTACCTAGAGCTATCCTCTGAGTATTCCAGAAGATTCAGCTATTTATCGGAGTAGTGTCAGATATAGATATATTTTATTAAAAATAATTTCACTACGGTGCCTTGTACAGATTATGGAAGTTTCCATAGCTATATACTCAATTAAGAAAGGTAACGTACTGTAAAGATTTAGAGCTATAATTCGTCTATTCGCTATTGAGAACCCTAAAATAATTATATTCGACACTATGAGCTACAACTGTACACTATACATATAGAAAGGACGTATTATATATACTTATCCCACGAATAGCAAGTTTTAATAGATATAAACTAAGTAGCTCTTAGATTAACTGATAAAATAGTAACGAAGTCAACGAGCGATCGTTCTACTATGCACTATTATAAACCATAAGGCCTCCGATGATACTTATACAGGAGCCTAACTGTAGGAAGCGCTGCGTCTATAGGAAGCGTATTCTTGACTTTATAAATCTTATTATCGCGCCAGAATCGCTCTAGGTTTTTTTTTTTCAAATAACTAGCCTCTGTATAGGAGCTAGCTACTTAGTATAGCGCTTATATTTTTAACTTTTCTATCTATTATACTCGCGATATTTTAGTTCCTAACACGCAAAATTTATAATTTATAACTTTAATAATTTCAGTCGGAAATTTAGCAGCGATGGAAGACTAGATCGCCTTATATGTACCAATAAAATAAGTATTTCTCCAATAAAGAAATGAGATTTAAGATTACTAAACCAGGATCTGGAGGTATGAGAGCTTAGCATTTATAGGTTTAACTGATATTATAAGATTACTAGGTAGAGTTAGATATGATTACAGCTATGTTACAGTAATACCACTGCACCTTAAAGACGAAAACAATACTTTGATACAGAAAGCCCTTCAGATATGGGCCTGGCTATATAGAAACATACATATTTGTTAATTAATAAGGTTTACTGTCGAATTCAGTGACATATATTGGAGCGAGAAACCTTAGGAGATCATGTTATTCCCCTTTTGGTACTAGTCTGCTTTCCTTGGGAACCTAAGCCTAAATTATATATATCATCCCTTAAGAGCAAGCCGTTCGCCTATAAAAAGGTATAAATTAACTTTTTTTCTTGACTTATAGTGCCATATACTCTTTAGCTACTATCGATAACGGTATAGTAGCATGGTAGAGTATCTAGATGCCTGCCTTGTGGACACGAGTCTTTAGCCACGTTCTCTTCCCCAACCTGCCTTATCGCCTGGGCTCCTCAATCTACCATCATTTAAGAGGTAAGATAACACTAGCATATCTTCTATAACTACTGTAGGCTATAACTATATTTATATTCATGGAACAATAATTATATGTCTACAAATATCAACTTTTAAAATTTAAAGATAAAAACAGAAGAAATATTCTTTATCTATCCTATAAACTAACGAGTATATAGATTAAACATCTTTACCTAATGTAAGCAAAAACTTGAAACTAGCTTTGTCTAAAAGGAAAGTAGTAGATACGTAGAATATCTAGATTTAACAAAACTTAGTTACTGGGCTATTTATAACCCCATGAACTTTACCTAACTCTATATTGTTAAGCTGGTTAATAAAAAATTTAGGCATGTCGCCAAATAATTAGAAAATAAATATATAGTATCCATGGACAATAAAACAGCAGTCTATCCTAAACAGTATTTAGTCTACAGTTATTGTAAAGTCCAAGCCTGTCTTTTTAAATTAACTATTAACTCTCTCTAATGCAAATGAAGAAATTCATGTATCTTAGAAATTATACGTAGCTTTCTCTGCAATCCCGCGGCAATTAAAAATGTTATACAATTATAGTCTGCTCTTAGTTCTCTTTAACTGCAAGGAAGGTCGTTGTCTTTTGATATATATAGCTTTTTGACATTACAACAGATTTGATGGAAATTATTATTTGTAACTTCGCACTATGCCGTTGTTAAAATTGTAGGTTTTCGTAGGGAGCTATTAGTATATAGTTACGGTGTTTATAATTACGGAACAAGGCCCACCAGTGGCACCGCCTCTAAACAACTAACATTCCGTGCAAAATATACCGTTAGATAGTATTTATTTTTGCCGGTAGGGCGACGTAGCGGTAAAGCGTCACCTAGGCAAGTCCATGGTAGGACTTATTTTAGCTGGAGGGCTAATTAGGTCTACTATAGGTCTATAAGTTCAAACTCTATTACCGATAAGATTCTATTTTTAAAATCCTTACTAAAGAAAGCCTAGATTTAATTAATTTATTTAGAACCTAGACAGTGGTCTTAGAGTTTAGAATAAATCTATTAAGAAAATATAATCTATTAAATATATATCTTTAGAAAGATAGCTTTCAGCTTTATATTATATATTTTTTTCTAAAATAATAAATTAAGTTTATCTATTATTTAGGAATTTTCTTTATACTGTAAAGAATTAGCAGAAAGCAACTATACTATTAAAAAAACTAATAAATGTTAGATTTTAGAGGTCGCCCTAGGTCTAGTTTAGGAATTATTGAATAACTAGTAGTCTAATTATATAGGCTTTCTAATCTTTCTTTTCTATATTTCTTTCTGTCTTTATATTTAGGCGTTAGAAAGCTTTTTAGTATTAGGCTAGGTATACCGATCTAAATAGCCTGCTATATAATATATAGGCGGCTCCAACAGGTATAAGAATTATTAATCAATCAATAGTATTTATTTTCTATTGTCTATAATCTATGTAGTGGGTAGAGAGAACTGCTACAGTGGTGATATAAGCTTAAGGAGTCCCAAAGTTATACCTACATAGACTCTATAATATTAGGTTCTTTTATAATAATTTAAGGCGTCGACAATTCAGTAACATATATTTCGCTTCCCATAGATTTACCAGCGAGAAATTTTACTAGTACTATACAATAATAATATATATAAATATCTATGTATATTTACAGTACGTCACAAAAAATTCATATATTTACACTGATTCTAAATCTATATTTTTCTATATAAATAGGTCATATTAATTTATATAGCTTATCTATTTATCAGAAAGCTAAAAATCGCAATTAAAATATTAGAATAATATATATATTTATTTTAAATATCTCTTATTTCTGCTAGACATAAGTATCTATATGATTAATTAGAGTATTGAAAGAGCTTATAGAGATAAGCTTAATAAATAAAACTTTTTATAGTCTATATAGACTTACAGTTAGGTTGAATTAGGTTAAAGGAAAAAAATTAAACTAACCACGGTATAGAAAAGTTAGCGGCGGCCAACTATCTTAACCATCTTAGCGCTAAGAAATAGCCTACTTTATTTATTTATGTTTAGCATGGTTAAGGCAGTTAATTATTCTTTAACCTAACTGGTTTAATTTTTTAAAACCCTCCCTTAATATAGCTGTTTATTTTTTTAAAAAAATATTGAAATATAAATAGTATTACTTCTAATTATATTAAAAATTTTTATAGTATTTTATTTTAGTAGATAATATTTATCTTTTTTATTTAAAAATATAATTTTTACTATATTACGCGAGAGAGAGATGTATATATAAGCATTCTAAGAAAGCCCTTCTTAGGAACCTTCATATTATTATAATATACTACTTAAAATCGCGACATTCTTAAGGATAAAATCTTTTTATTTATATAGAGAATCTATAGGAATTATTAAATTTAAATTATTAAAAAGATATAATTATATAAAAGGAATTACTATAATAGTAGTTAACTATACCGAGATAGTTGGGTTAAAAAGAAATTTTTAACCTAACCGAACGGTTACGGTTAAGGTACAGCGGTTAGGTTATGCAAGTCTAACTTTGTATCTCTTTTGAAAGTAGATTTATAGATATACTTAGATATATATTCCGGCTAGTATCATAATACCTATAAAGGCAGCTATTAGAATAAAAGAATAATGTACAGGATATGAGATACAAGACGCATTAATTCTAACTTATTTCAAAGGAACAGCAATTTTTCTATAAAATAGTCGAATATAATCCTTTCTTATTGAAGTGATCTAGAGGTATATATATTCTGCTACAGGTGGTCGAACCGTGGTTATTGCCCCGTAACGGGATTACGCAGACTTTTTGCTATGAAATATAACTACCATAGGAAAAGAATAGAAATCTAAAGAATCTATTTTCCATACCAAATTATTATACTTAATATGTAGCAGTACTCTATCCTTCCTCGGATAATGTCTATAGTATATTTCTATTTGTCTGAAACTTTCTTAGCATTCATTAATTACTAAAAAATAGTATACTGGTAATCCTTATTGAGATATAATGCTTTTTGTAACTAATATAATATTTTCACTAGCCGTTTAATTTGACCAATAATCTAACTTTAGTCTAGCTACACATCTGTATTGCCTAAAAGTGTCAGGTTATCAATATAAGGTAGTTCCCGATGCGGTTGAAAGATATAATATTAAAGATAATATTAGTCCACTGCGCGATTCTACTAAGTATAAGCTTATTATCTAAATCTTAGTTCACCATATTAAAACGAAGTTTCTATATAAGTTGTAAGAGAATATTCTGTATGCTCTAGACCTACCTTTCTTCCTAGCGTGCCTTTCTTCTAGGAGTTAAAATGTTGAATTTTCATTACTCAAGTTCAGTACTAAGTATAGATAGTGTATAATAACTTCAAAAATTTACATCGGAAATTTAGAGCGGAATTCATAGTTTAACTATTTAACTCTAAGTCCTGTGTCTGTGGTCCCTCGCTGTTATCTTATAATGGAGATAATAGGGGCGTTATTTTATAAAAATAATATCACACTTATAGACTGGCATAAATCCTTCCTCCAAGCGGCGAAAATAGAACTATATCTAAAATTGCTTTTAGGGGCGTATTCGTCATAATATATAATAATTTACTATAACTAGCTACTATACCATAACCTCTATATTATTTACAAAATATCTTTTCGATGATTTTTATGACTCATAAGATTGCGTCAATAAACTCTATTTAAAAATCCAAAAATAAACTAAGGTAAATTTTTTAGCTTTATATTAGAATATCTATAAGAAAGCAATATTCTTTTCTAGCTGGTAAAGTCGCTATTAACACGTAATTTTAAAGCATTTTTATATAGTTTCAAAGTTATTAATTCTTTTTTACTTTTCTACTTACACAAATTATATTCATATAAAACGCGCTTCATTATAGGCTTAAAGATACCTTCAGATATACTAGTAATGAAAGCTTTCTATAATAATAAACGGTTTTTATGGACTAAACAATAGATATATTATTTACTTAAAAGACTTCGTCTCATATCTTTTACTATAAAATCAAGATTCTAGAGTAAAGGATTATGAAAAGCGCTTTTTAGTATTATGGATCATCTAAAGGCTATAATTATATAACTTTGCAAGCGTTGTTAGCGATTACCCGCTATTTAGAGCTAATATAATAGCTATAAGCTATTTAATAAGAGGCTTATAGTATAATTCAACTTTTAATTTGCACCAATTCGGTCCTAAAATGCCTTATTTTAGTGGAGTAGGAGTTAGTTAAAAAAGGTAAGTCTTTTGACGCGTCGCGCGGAAGCGGGAAGTATAAAGAGGCTTTTTACTCACTATATACTACAAGGTAATTATAAAGATTTAGTAGCTAGCTTTATTCATTGAAATTAATATATTATTGGTCGGAACGATCGGAAATTATTTAATTTGGAATACTCTGGAATATAATATAGCTTTGATTTAGGACTACTATGGCTGAAGTACCAAGAATTAAAGAACAAGTTAATGAGAAAAATCCATATAATTCAATAAGCCCGCATAGGATAAAGTAAAAAAACTATGACTGACTTTCGCTATATAATTATAGGCATTTGTATTTGTTAGTAAAACGTATAAAGTGATAAATACAGAGCATTTAACTTTCTATAGTACGTCAGGAATATATTGTCACATAAACCTTATATTAATAAGAGTTTTTATGATATATTAAAACTACTTATTCCACGAAACCCTCCAATGAAAATTATCAGGGAAATGCCGCGAGATTGCAACCGCAAAGAATATATTATATTTAAATTATTACTCAGTGTATTCTAAGAATAAAGTTCCTATTCCGATGCTTATTTAGTAATCTCCCATAAGGTTATTTTTAAAAATAGTTGTCATTTAATCGCTTCTTACCGACTATTAATTCCAAATTTCTATATTATATATAGTAGCGACTAAATTAGATCTTAAATATCGTATGCTGTATTTTCTTCTTCCGTAGAAAGTCTTATTCAAATTTTTTACCTTATAGATTTGGGAATATTTTTTCTTAAGTGGAAATATTTCTGAATATTTTCATCTTTTATTTAGTAGGTATTATTAATTATTCGTATTTGACAGTCTCGATTATAGTGAAAGTGAAATTTTAACTATATTAATGCTAGGAGCGATAGCCTAACCTGACTCTGCGATAGTATATATTTAGCTGCCATAGTGATTAACCCCTACCGGGGTTCGATATAGTTACTGCCTTCTAGTGGAATCCTGTAGCCCTAGGTGCCCTGATAATTAGTAATTCCATATATTTTAGGAGGATAAATAGATAAATTAGTTCACTGTATTATATTTAAAAGTCATTTCCTAGTATAGAACATACATATATTGAGTTGCACGCTGCTACTATTAGGACCTACTCCCTAATATAGTAAAGTAATATTTTTTTCTATAGTAATATTTATATATATATATATATATATATATATCAATACTATTCTAAATACATCTAGGCTTGCAATATATTAATATCACCCAAACACTAGAGTTTGTCAACCTAGCCTAAGCATAGTACAGTAGGACCTGCATCTCTCTGATCGGGATCCTGCCAGCAGAATTGGACGCTAGTCAACCCCGTAAAACCTTACAGGTACGGCCCGCACCCGCTATTACAAAAGCAATATGTTACAAGATCTATTTAATTAATTAGAAGTAAATAATTATAATTACCTCTTTATGGCTGGCTTCTACCGATCTAGCTGTGTAAAATACCCCCTTTAGTGTTTTTTAATCGATTCTTATATTCATCTTCTCAACTATCTTCTCTGTAACCGTCGCTTGCTTATCTACGTGCCTGCGTACCTATCTAACCTATCCAACACCACCGTCTCCGCTGCCTTTTTTATCGTCCCCTGTAACTAAGTCACTACCTAATAGTTATGTTTTTTTCCCTAAATCTGTAAAAAAATTGCGCGGTATAACTTATTCAGTGCACCGCGTGGCTGCCTACGTATTCAAAATTTTATGAGCTGTAGTAGATCTGGGGAAACTAAAGGTAAGAGTCTTATATAATATATACTATTACAAATAAAATTTATAAAGCTGAAGTGGAAAGCCTCCAAATTCTAATAATATAGATCTATAGAAGACTCTAGTTAGTAGCTTAATATCCTGTATATCATGATAGAATTATGAAACAGGCTTAGTAAGTTAAAGCAGATACTTCTATTCAATTTGTAGAATCTAATTTAGTATATACTCAAAATCTAGCCGATAGCCTGGTAGAAAAGTAGAGTTTTTAGATAATCTGCTGTACGGATATTCTTTAGTTTTAGATTGAATATAAGTTTTTGGTGCTAGCTAGTAATTATATGTTTAAACAATATTATAAAGGGAACTGATTGTTTATATAGGATTTAAAGTCTCTCTAATAAGTATTTTAGCCTTAAAGATTATTTGTTAGCTAGAATTGCGTTGGAGTCATCGTAGATAGCCTATAGGTACCATATAGTAAATTTACAAAGTTATTTAAAATTGATATCGGCGAGAAACTCCCAATATAAAGGATTTGAATAGATACTAATAATTTTGTCCTAGGTCTTAGAATAGCGGAAAAAATCTCAGTGAGTACTAATTTTATAGCTTAAATGTAAGATTTTTTTTAATATAGCTTTTCAATGAACTTTTAATAGCTTTCAGCGGCCGGAGCTTGTAGGATTTATATAATAGTTCTATATATTTTGCGATATGTGTATTAATATGCTGGAGACGGAGAAAATAAGCAGCTTATAGCTAGATTGTGATAAACTAAATAAAAAACATTTTAGTTGGAGTAATTCCAGCATCTATGAACTAATAGTTTTTATATACTCCCGCTAGATGGAATAGTAGAAAATACATAATATTTCGTCTTTAAAATATAGATCATATAAAAATTAAAATTTACCTATGAAAGTCGGCAATATTTAGCAGTATATTAATAATTAGCGATTAATTTTATTGTATATGATCTATATCAAGAATAGATAGTTTGGATATCGAAAATCGAGTATAAATGTATATAGAAATCAGTAATTCGATGATTTTTCTTAGTTTAGTATATTAGCTAGGCCGAAGCGTGTTGGGAATGTCTATATTACTTTTTGAACATTACCTATATATTAATTATTGACAGTATTATTAAAGACTGCAAACATTTTAAACGGTTTCTCAGATAAGATAGTTACAGACTTTTCAAAAGCTAAATTCCTACATAAAGACCATAAAAGAGAGCATTAGTATTACTAATTTTAAGAATCTATTGACATCTTAGCCAATCTATTAGTCATAGAAAGATTAATTTTTTTTTCAACGCCGTGAAAAATATTATTTAAGTTCTAAAAAAATATCAATATTTCACTGCTTTATATGGTTATTTTCTAAACCAGTGTAAACTAAAAAACAAGGATTGTATCTTTAAACAATATAAAGAATTGAGATATACAATTCTCCCTGTAGAAAATAATTTTTGTACTAATTTAATACACGCAACTATGTTAATATCTATTTTTTAAAAAAAAACATATAGATAGACGAGGATAGATATAGAAAACTTTCTAATTGATTTTTTCTTTGTTTTAGCTTTTAGTTTATTTTACTATTACCTTAGTTATTTTTAACTTGCTGGCGAAGTCATTCAATATATAATTTATTAAAAACTTACATTTCCATACGTCAGAACAGGTTATACTGGCTACTAGTGGTTGCTAGCGACCCGTTCTTTTCTGTATTACTCTAGATATTATCCCTATATATAGTATAAATTACCGCATGTTTTATCACTATTTTAAAGACAATAGACCTACTCTTGACATTTATTTTCTCTAATTTCTAGTACTGTTTTGCTATAGATCCTTCTAATTGGCGAAAAATAATATTTAAATATCTAGCGCCCACTTTAAATCAGTATGAATTTTTTTTCTATGATCTGCTTTATTTCTGTACGTCTAAGACTATACTATCTAATATAAAAAAGGGCGTAGCTTTAATAACTTTGGACCTATCTTCTTTGATATAAAAAGCTTGCAGTTCCTCCAGATATCATCATAAGAGAATTAGGCAAACAAAGTCTTGTAATCTTTACATAGTAGCGTTATCTAATCTTTAGGTAGCCTTTATCAAGCTACACTGAAAAATAACTAAATATAACAGTCAGTAGTGGACAGTATAACCATGATTTCATAATTCTCAACGTTCTAGGCTCATTTCTATAAAGGTTTAAATTCAAGTTAGTAATAAACATAGTAGATAGGATTCTATATTTTAACCAAAAGATTAATTCTATAATGCAAAAGGTAGTTAACTATATAAGTAGTTTTTCTAAATTCAGTACCTGGTATCAATTATAAAAACTATATATTAGTAATATAAAAGATAAGCATAGCTCTCTCTATGTAATATTATGTGGTATGGAAAACGTTACTAAAATAATTAGAATATTGTCTTATTCTTTGCCGTCTATAGCTGCACTTCTTTAGGAAAACCATATTGTAGTGAATTAAATAGTACTATTCAGGGTTAAATCAGTGCTATATAACCTGCATTATACTGGGGACTTAGGAGGCCTCTTAAAAATAGGATGCTCTATACTAAAGTTTATATAGAGAGCAGCCTATACAGCAAAGGAACCTATAGCAGGTGGCAGCGTTGCTAGACACCTCTAATATACTATAAGTATTACTGTCTTATCTTTTTACATGTGGGGTATGAGCGAAAAGCTTCTATTGATAAATTTAGGGATACCAAACTAATATGAAAAATTATACGATATTCTAGGTAAGATGCCTACATTACTTCTGAATAACTAAAGTATACTGTAATTTGTAGATAGGGGACGTGATAAAACAGATTATCAAAAAATTGATTGTTTATAAAATTCTAAACTAGTATAAAGGTTTATTCCCAACGAAATTTGGTTATATTTAGTATAAAAGCTACTTTTGTATAATGCAACAGTGCAGAATCTGAAAAAAAAGAACAGTCTACATATGCCCAGGTCTCAGCTACTAAAAGCGGCTTATTAGTATCATACACACTTTATATTACGAATTTATATTATTTATCAGTATTTCCATCTTTACTAACATCTAGAAAATTATAGAGGCTAAACTAGCTGTGAACGTTTTAAACCACTGGGGACTATCCATCCCTACTAGAATTAGATTTATAAATAACTATGATAAAGTCATAAAAGAAGACAGAAACATTGAAATAGAATAATAGAAAAGTAGATCATGTAGGCATAGTCTGATAGCGCCAATAGTATTAAAATTATACTCACTCGTTATAGAGTACAGTAGTAGGTCACAAATTAAAGCCAGTAAAACTGAATTATTTACACTATTATAATAGAGGAGCTGGGATCCTTCAGTTAGCGTACAATAAATATTCTTTATTAGAAATCATAGAATTTATACTAGTTATGGTCTACTCGTTAGATATATAAATCCTTAGTCACCATATATAGTATAGTATAATACATACCCCTACATAAATATTATATCTGTAGTTTGAAGCCACATATACGTTTGCGAAAATAACTAAAAAAAATTAGTTATGATAATTTCTCTAAAACAGGAATATTTTACTATAATATAAGACTAACTCAGCAACTAAGCCCTAAGCAAGTAAAAACCATAGATATTATAAATTTAATATCATTGTCCGAAGTCTATATATTATTACTATTTTCATTTTTATATTTTTATGCAGGTCTTCTTCTATCAAATAAGATTAATAGACTGAAACTATTGAAAAAGACCGCTATATCCAAGGATGCTTCCCGTCTTAACAGCAATTTTAAAGCCTAGCTTATTTCTTACCCTATTATAGATTCTTAAACTTTAATCTTTATTAAGGACGTCTACAGGCTAATAATAACCGCGTGTAAAACTTGTATATTAGCAACATTGCACATTAATTTAACTTTTTTTACAAATAGCCTAAGATATGTCTGTAAGTGACCTACTTATAAGACCAATAAGGCTCTTATCGACACTTAAAAAGATTTTAATTTAAATTCGCTGGTGTTGTTTTCTGTGTAGCAAATCTAAATTATGAATAATGAAGGCCTGAATTTTTGAGATAAAATATGGAAAATGGCGCGCAACATATAATCAGTAAAATATTTTCTGGATCATTCTAATGGTAGCTTTGAAATAACTTAAAAAAGCCGACAGGATCAAAGCCGTAATTCACTACGAATTCGTGGAGTAATATCTAATATATTAATAATTCAACTATGAATGATAGATATAACCCAATTAAGACATCAACGCGGAAATTTTTTAAACTGGAGCACGCGTGCGTGGATAGGATAGGGTACAGTGGGGGTGAAAAAGTGGTAACACCCCTATTTCGCGCTAAAATAACTGCCTTCCTATTTAGTAATACTTCCAGTCAAAATAATAGAACACGTCGCGCGCCTCTAAGCAAGTTTACTATTATTTTTAATTGTTTCTACTATACCTAGCAAAGAACTATACGTACGCAGATCTATGGGCTCTATTTAATTAGCTAGAGGCATAAGTAAATTTATGTAAAACACCCTAAATTCTTATTATCTACTATTTACTATACGATTCTTAAGGAGAGAGTCTATAAAAAATATATATCTTTACCGCGCAACAGTCGCCCTAAAATTCTTTCTACAGAGGATAAAAAGGACCTTAACTTTATTAGCCAAAATCCTTATATAAAAATATGTAAATTATAAGCTGCTATTAATAATTATATTTTAATTAATATTATTTAAGAGCTTCTTCGCGAATATAACATATAGAAATAGTAATAGAAGAAATAACCTAAAATTACTGTAGAGAACGTTACTAAATATCTTACTTAGATCTACTAGTATACTTACTATACTGCTAAAAATTAGAAATATATTAAATAGATTAATAAATACTCGGTAGAGCGAGGTAAAGAAGCGCGATCTTTATATATCTTTACTAGTCTTAATTATCAGACTATTAAATATAATATTTATACTATACACTGCGGAAAAGACGTAAAGTAGATGTTTTAAGCTCGCTTCGGATTCGATCTATATATAGGCTCTATTTCTTTAGAGAGAGATCCTAAGGCAGCTTGTAAAGACGTAACTATATAGATTATATCTTATATTTATAAGATATAGCTTCTAAAATTAGTCGATTTTTTAATATATAATAGTACTTCCATATATACTACGTATATTATTAGACACCTACTTAATAAAATAGATATAGAGGTTATAATTTAGCCTCCTTATTCGCCTAATTATAACTCTATTAAGAATTTATAAGCGCTATCCCGAGCTCAAGTAGGCGCCTAATATATAGAAGATTTTAAATTGGTTAATAAAGGCGGCGAAGGAGGCCTAGTACGCTATTAATAAGAGGGTTCTACAGAATCTATTGAATACTATACCTTATGCTAATTAGGTCAACTACGGGTCTATGGGATCGAACCCCGTTGCCGGCAAAATTCTACCTCTGAGGCATCCACTGAAGAAAGCCTAAGATCTAGTTAATTTAGCAAGGATCTGGATAGTAGCCCCTAAGGTTAAAATAAGTCTATTAAAAAATAGGGTCTATTTAATATATATCTCTAGACAGGCGGGGAATAACAGTCTTCCAGCTTTATATCTTGTATATTCTATTAAATAATAGAAAATATCTATCTATTTGCTAAGGAATTCTCTCTATACTATGAGGGACTAGCAGGAAGTAACTATACTGTTAAAAGGAACTAGTAGGTTTTAGATCTTAGAGATCGCCCTAGACCTAGTTCAGGAATTATTATAGAATAACTAGTAGTCTAGTTATACAGGCTTTCCAATCTTTCTTTTCTATATTTTTTTTGTCTTTGTATTTAGGTGTTAGAAAGCCTCTCGGTGTTAGGCTGGGCACACCGACCTTAATAGCCTGCTGTACGATAAAAAGGCGGCTCTAACAGGTATGAGAATTATCAATCAATAATCAATTAATCTACTATACCTTATCGCGTAAAGGCTATTCTATCTGCAGAGGGCTGGTATACGAAGTATTAGAGGCGGCGAGGTCTATTTAGCGCGAACTAGTACTGAATAGGAAAGCGATCATTTCAGCGCGAAATAGGGTGTTAACATTTTTTCACCCCCACTGTAGATTCCCATTAATACATATAGATGTAAAAAGTTATATTAGACTAGAGAGTACGGAAAGGCATTTATAGTTCGCCCTTATAGTAATGTACATATTATTGAACTAATTTAATATGATATTAAACTGAAGAATTTACTATAGAAGTAGCTATTCTTTCAAATACAGTCAAAAATAAAAATTTATTTAATATTTATGTATACATAGGTAGGTATCTACCTTAGTATACTAGCTGATAGACTCCATACAAATATGTTTCTAGAAGTATAAAGTTTTCTGTATAATCATTTTTTCCTAAGATTGCTTGATGCTAGTAATATCTTTAACTGGATTTATGTTGTAGAGCCCTTCTAATAGAAACTAGGGATATGTATTTTACTATAGTTTAATTAGATAAGTATAGCGGCTATTCTATTATTTCTACTTCTAATTTATAATTTATAAACCACTTAACTAGTTAAGCTATATTAGTAGAAGTACTGATTTTATAAATTATATTTACCAATAATTTTTAGCCAGGTATTATCTAGAAATTTACTAAATAGCTAGTTTTATAGCTAAATTTAGTTATATAAAATTATATTTGAAATATTAATTTTAAATTATTATCTGTCTAAAAAGCGCACTGAACTATACTTTTATCTTTTCTTCATGGCAGGAATATATTTTTCGACCTATTACTGTGGAAGTTAAGCTAGGAATACTATTTAGAAAATTAAACTAAATAAAATATAAATTATTATTAAAAATACATATAACTTCTCTGTTTTATATGGATACTATTTTAATATATTATAGTCAATTAATAGTACCTTAAACCTATCTCACTTATTATTAATATATCCTAACACTTTAATTTACTATATTTATAATAGTAACTACATATAATTCATTTGCTAGTAGGCTACGAGATCTAACTCTCCTATTTATAGAGAATAAAATAATTTAATTTATTGGTTATTTTCATATTTTAATGACTTTATATTGCTATAATATAGTGAGATAATATGATTATCTTATATAGTCTCTTAACTGGTACATAAACAGTTAAAATAGAATAATTTAAAGACACGTAGTTTTTATATAATTTAAATTAATACACTTAGATTTGGTATATAGGAGTTAATTCTAGGGTTTTAATTCATGGCTACATTCAATACTAGGACTTGGGCCTCTTGAGCTAGTTTTCGAAAGTTTTAGTAAAACTACTATAATATATCTACTATTACAACATCGCAACTAGATATTCTATCACCAATCGCTAGTAGTAAATAGTAAGTAATACTAGCTTCTCAATTTACGATATTAGTTCGATGTATATCTTGATAATAGTCTCTTGATGTCCTTGAACATAATATTGTATAGCTTTATTATGGATTTAATGCAGTCTATCATATAAGAAACTTTCTGGGCATGGTTGCAATAGCCCTATCAAACTTTAACACACGTATGTGTATAGCGCCGGGCATCTGAAGATATATATAAAATATTATACTCTATTTGTAGTCCTGAAGATGAAACTCTTCTACTGTACCTAGTAAAGGTATAAGAATAGAATGTTATAATTTAATCTCTTTATTAACGCGTCTAGAATTACTACAATTAAGGCATATATTTTCAGATTTATGAAGAGTAAGGAAAAAAATATTCTATATTACCACCACAATAAGTTATATACTAATAATAGTGGTATGTAACTGAACAGTTTATATCTGTCTCTCTATATAGGAGAAGAGATATAGTTATATATAATAAAAGGACTTAAGATAAGCAGGCGGAGATATTGATTAACTGATTGTTTTTTAATTGATTGATTGATGGTTCTTATACCTCTTGGAGCCGCCTATTTATTATATAGCAAGCTATGTAGGTCAATGTGCCTAGCCTGACATCGAAAGACTTCCTAACGCCTAAATATAAAGAAAAAAAATAGAAAAGAAAGGTTGGAAAGCCTGTATAACTAGACCAGTTATTCTATAATAATTCCCGAACTAGGTCTAGGGCGGCCTCTAAGGTCTAAAACCTATTAGTTTCTTTTAAATAGTACAGATATTTCTTACTAATTCTTTATAGTATAAAAATTTTTTTCTAAGTAATAGATAGATCTATTCTATTATTTTAAAAGAATATATAAGGTACAAAGCTAGAAGATTATTATTTTTATCCGTTTAAAAATATATATTAAATAACCCTTATTACTTAGTAAATTTATTCTAAATTTAGAAGCTACTACCCAGGTCCCAAATAAATTAATTAAATTTAGGTTTTCTTTAGTAGATACTTCGGAAATAGAATTTTGCTAGTAATAGTGTTTGAATCTACAGGGACTTGCCTAGATAACGTTCTAGCGCTACGTCGCCCTACCGGTGCAGGCGGAGGTAATACAAGAAAATAAAGAAATTAGAAGATAGCATTCTTATCTAAAATTAGTAGAAATTATATCGAAGACAGTTTCGGAGGGCTGGTTGTTATTTTCTCTTCTTAAATCTCTAGCCTTATCAGTATAATAATTAGATGTCTATATTATGCTAATCTAGAACAACTATTAAGAAATATATGTCATAATTATTGAATAAGGCCTTAAAGCATAAATTATAATATTAATTATTAATATATAGAAACTCGCCCCACCTTCTAAATTAAGACAGTATTATATAGCCTTGAGAAAATAAAATTAGAAACATTATTACAATATACCGTAGATACCAAAGTTATTAATAAACTTTCATAACAGCCTAGGACTAAGTATAACAGATAGAGTGATTTAATATTATAGAAATTTCTTATATAGTTATTAGGAATCTAAAGTAGATTTAATTTTCTATTCTTATTCTATGTCCCAATACCCTAATTTGAAACTAATATATATATTTATAAAATGACTAAGTCTATAGAGATGAAGAATATACAGTCCAAATAATTAATAGATTATTTATATCCTATAAAAAGATCTATACAATCTAAAGCAGTTTAAATTACTTTAAACCAATTTTATAGATTCTCTACTTTATGCCTAAAAAAGTTTAGTACAAGAGATAACCATAACTGCCTTTTTTATTACTGCTTCAAAGAAAGCTAATTATTATAATTAGTATAAAAATAACATCGCAACAAATAATTCCAGCAGATCTTAATTAATTCGTAGTTTAAATTACAGAATTAGCCATCAAGATTATAGTTAACACTTTATATTTTTCGATCATACTATTAAACGCTACAATAAAGCGAACTCATCATGATCAATATTAGATATTATAGGAATCATAACATAACGTTAAATTTATACTAAATAATTTTTAATCAAATATCTCTAGCAAGAAGACCTGTCCCACCTTTATTATTTATCTACAATAGCTTAATGAATCTTAACAATAAAAGTATATATTTAGCTAATGTTGTAGGTATACATATAGATAAATAGGCTTACAATAAATATCACCCAAACACAAGTTTGGTACGCTGACCTAGATTTGTCACAGTAGGATCTACATCTCCCCTTATTCCGCCTTTCGCCTCTTTACACTAGGATAGGAATTAAAAAAGCTACTTAATACTACTAAAACATATTATACCTCTTAAGCTCTTTTTCTTCGAATAGAATTATTTGAAAATTTTTGTCTGTATTAGTATCGAAATTTTTAAATAATTTTACTTAAATTCCTCTTACTAAAATTAACAATAAATTGAGTGATTGTTTAGCCCTTACCCTTACTAGATATTACGACTAAAATTTTTAATTAGATAATTCCCCTCTTTCGCTCGATTAAGTCAACATATAATAATATATTTATTATTTTGTAAGTCTTTGGACGCGCTAATAGCTTTATAATTAAGAACAGCGGTTAATGTTAAAATATATAGGTTTATGTAGTTAAGATCTATAATTTAGATATTATGGTAAGTATTAATTAAAATTTCGTCGCTGTAGATATAAGTTAAAGCCTATCCTGGATATAATAAAGCTTTCAAATATTAGTAGCTTAAAGTCTTGAAAAATTTCATACTTATTTAGCTTGTTTATTTTAATTCTAAAAGCTTATTAATATAAAGATATTGCGAGATTTATATTATAAATTTAGGATTTAATCTAGAAAAGTTTTTAAATATAGAGAATACATGATGTCCCATATTGAATGAATTTTACTATAGGTATTCGACGCGAAATCTACTAAATCTACAGGCTACTCTATTCTAAAAACTCTTAAATATCCCCTTTTCTATTTAACCACTTATTTCTGCGACTTTAGAGACTAGAAGTTAATATATTTGAATAACCAAAAAAAATAGCTATGGCGAACTTCATTAATTTTCAGATATTAAATAGTCTTTAATCTCCACACAACTAAATCTAGAACTAACAGTCTCTAGTACGCAGCCCCACCCCACCCCCCTTCGGTGGGTTGTTAGTCTGCTTTATCCTAACCAAAAATTTTATCTTAATAATAAAATTAAAGCCTTTTAACCTACTATCTATCACTACTACTATAAATTCCTATTCTAAATTAAACGTCATACTTTAAATTTAAAGGCTTAAAAAGCCAGTAAAAATATAAAACATTTGATATTAGCATATAAGTATATAAATTAAATTTTTTTTACCAGCGGCTTCGGGCACATCTATAAAAATAAAACCCTAAACTTTACGTCTTTACCTAAAACACCTAATAGGTTATAAAGAGAGCTTTAATTCGCTAGAGTTAATATTGAAATTCTCTTTATTTTTCTTCTATATCTATAATAAAGTTACTGTAGATAAAATTCTTTACTATGTAAATAGTAAAATAGCCAGTAGAGAGATATAGCGATAGAGCGGTATCTAGACAAGTCCCTAGTAGGACCTATTCTTAGTTAGAAGGCTAATTAGGTCTACTACGGGTTTATAAGTTTAAACTCTATTACCAGTAAAATTCTGTCTCTAGAATATCTACTAAAAAAAGTCTAAATTTGGTTAATTAAAATTAGACCATGAATAGAAGAAAGACATAGTAAACCTTGGTTAAGTATCTACCTATCTACTAATATCACTAGAGTTCCTTGTGTGTTCTGACTAGACTTGTATATTTTTAGTATTTTCAAGGCCTAGACTATAGTCTTCCATTATAATGACATAGACAAAATAGGGCTGCTAAGGAAGTTTTGTATAGGTCCTTTTAAGATAAGTTGTATGGTAGTTTTGTGCTAAATTGATATATATATACCTAGCTATATATACTAGGCCCTTAAAGCATTCCTCAGTACCGTGCTTATATACGCAGATCTTTGTATATTTCCAGATAATCACTTACGTATTTCATTTAGGCCTCTCTATCCAGGCGCCGCAGGGGGCTACTATAGTTTTCTATAACAGTAGCGTAAATACTCTACCTTGTAAGTAGAAATGCTCTATATGTACCCAATACCTAGATTTTAGATTATCTTACTATAAAAACCAAAAAGCGTTCTTTAAGAATCCAGCAATTTACTATGGATATTCTTGATATAATCCATGATAATATTTCTCGGAAAAATCTAAATTTAATATTTTCTAACTATATTCCTCTAATGATCTACATATATATAAAGAAAAATAGATAGCTTCATGGCCAAATGCTAGCTTTAGAGACAGATTGATCATATTAGCAAGCTACTTAGCCTTTACCACATATATGACCTATATGTCTAGAGTAGAAATAATTCCGCTTTTTGTGGTCGGATAGTGCTACCTGGATACTACTATAATTATTCTAGAGTTAAATGATTTTAAAGAATCTATTTACCGTTTATATTAAAAAAACTTTAAAATACACCAAATCCGTGTATATTTTTTAAAATATTTATCCGGTCTTAACATCGCTAATTAAATATGAGGATCTTATGCCTAGAAAGGAACATAAATCAAAAAGGTATATAAACTGGCTTTTACCCAAGGGAGTTCGTATAGTCAATACATCTAGCTAATACCCTGTTCAACTAGCGCGGCATTACAGTAGATGAATAAATTTAAAAAGTAGATTTCTAAAGTCACTAAACAACATGATAAGGTTAAGATGTCGCTACTATGACTTTTTACTTTCATTATTACTAGCGCACACAGTACAAAACATATAAATAGTATATGTAAACTATGGCTAGATATATATGGTATGGTATAAGACCACAATCAAGGTGTCTATGATTTTAATACAATTAACTTTATAATATGTTTATTCAGCAGCTAAGGTTTGAATGGTTCTTATATATTAATTATAATAAGACAATGTCTACAACAGAGAATTGGAAAGTGAATTCCTTGACATCTTGAGTTTATCAGTGCCATGCGACATATAAAGAACATGAATCAATCAGAGAGAAAGTAGAGGACCAGTCTAGTAACAAGGATTATAGTAGCAGTCTTTATTGATTATATAAACTCTGCCTCTGATTAACGTATTTCACTACCGAGCGGCCACCACCATTAAGCGGTCACCCACCCGCTAATTCCTGCCTATAAGACATATATACTAGAGCCTTTATTAATCAAATAATTATATTTCTATCTAAAAATCAATTACTAAGTAAAATAGGATATCTAACTCTATTATATCCCCGAATATAATAATTAGAATACTGCAGAGAGGCTTATACGCGCAATCTAACTGCAGAAAATATACAATCTATAGAAAGTGTATTTTAAGCTTTATTAAGCCTATTCTCGCGCTAGAATTACTTTCAATTTTTTTTAATAAATAGTTTTTACAGAAGCCAGCTACCTACCTAACAAAATATATTTTTTTAATTTAATAAGCTTATTTAACCCTAATTTATAATCTTTGATAATCTTATTTAGACGCGTTTTTGTAGTGACAAAAAACCGTATACGTACTCTTTAAGCAGCTTTTTAAATAGATGCCTGCTTTTCTAACTATCTAGTACAAAACATTTTCACCGCTAAATTAATTAATTATTTAATAAGGATCTTTAGATATCCAATTAACTAAATACTCTATTTAAGATAAAAACTAGATCTATATCTGTAAAACTATTTCTAATAATTTCTAGTTAAAAAATACTTTCGCTTGTAGCTAAAACTAAAAAAAATTAAATTTATTAATATAATTAATTTTTAAATATTCTTTTACTTTATTAGTATTCTGTATACTTCTTTTTACATATGAAAGTAGCTGATATCTGGAGACTAAATCATAAAAAATAAGCAGATATATAAATAAAAATTGTATTATTTTCGCTGCAGAGCTAATTAAATTATAAGATAGCTACTACACTATAACTATTAAAAATTAGAAAATATTCTTTCCTAGTTATATAATTAGAAATAATAGAAAAATATATGTAAGCTAGCGAAGGCCTATTTTATTATTCTATTTATTAGAATTAACTTTAATCTTATTGTGTAAAAGCTTTATATTTCTATACTGGTTTTTTCTATAAATCCTTCCTTTAAAGATAATATATAAACAAATACCTTGCTAGTAGAATTAATATATTCAATTAAAGTAATCTATTTCTAATCGCCTAGCTATATAACTGAGACTTCACTTAAGTAGTAGCTATTTAGCCTATAGCAAAGCTAGTTTTATTAAATTTATAAATATTCTTTTATATAAGTCTATATTATAGTGATTTATATAGTTAAACTATTTTTTAATTATCTTAGAATATATTTTACTTATTTATAGTTATTAACTCGATTAGATTTTAATTTATTATATAGTATTAAATAAATTTAAAGACCTTATTCGCGCTAATTATTTAAATAAATTTTATACCACGCGCAGTAAGAAGAATATTAACTACTTTTTAAATACTATAAGATTAGAGATACTCCGCGTTAATTTAGTAATAAAATCTATAATATAATTTATTCTTATTCTAGATTATTTTATAGCTATTAGCGCGTGTTTCTGCACGAAAAATATAGCTATTTAATTATCTTTGTAGGGTTATGTAAGGAATATTATAGACGTGTATTATTTCGGCAATATTATGGATTTCTTGTTCTGAGAAAAACTAGGATAGTAAATAAAACTTCACTCTTAACTAAGAATCTGGTTACTATTATAAAATAACTCCATACCCCCTACTTTCTATTAAAAGTATATAAGATAGTAAGAATAAAATTAATCAAACTTATTAGAACCTAGCTTTATACTATATTGTACTAAGTTTTACATATCTTAAGTATGTACCAAATACATCTTTAAGAAATAAATTCAGTAGTAATTCAGTTTTGATTAATAAAATTCTAATATTTTATTTTCTGGGAAACAGGCGCGCCAGCAAATAGTAAACTAAAAATATAGAATACATCTTTTTATAATCTATATGTACATTAAAATTGATCTAAGTTTATATATAATTAAATTAATAATTACCGGAATAACATAGTAAAATTTCTCTTCCATATTATGACTTTTAATGCCTCAAAGTTCACAGTATTTTATATTCTCGGGGTATATATAATATAAAGAGAACCTAATATTAAAACTAATACAATATTATATTCTTTAAAGAATATTGCTGTTAGCGAATAAGAATATCAAAGAGTGTCTTAGTATAGGAGTTATTGAATCCTAACGTATTTCCAAAGCGAGCGGCCACCTATGTATTCCCATAAATAGCCATTTTAGAGACTCGAATAACACAACCACAATGTATTTCTAAAGTCTGGCAATGTAGTATTGTATATAAATAGGTATCCTTAGGTTGTAAAGAATTTTTAAGATATTTTAAATAATTTTTTATAACTAATTTAATTATAGAATATAAAAATATAAGCGTAATTTATATTACCTAGATTATTAAGCTTTATAAAGTATTTGCACTAGGAAATATATAAATTTTAAGTTATTATAATATATAATTATTATTCTTTGATTCTAAGTAATGTGTTATGGTTATATTATTTAAGTCTCTAAAATGGCTATTTTCTATGGGAATACATAGGTGGCCGCTCGCTTTGGAAATACGTTATCTAAGTAGTAGATTATATATTTTCAATTAATATTGATTATTATTTTTAATAGTAGCTCTCAGTATTAAACATATATGTATTCCTAGTATAATATTATTAAATTCTGTAGTTTAGGCTAGGAATTAGATGATGCTTTTTATAATTCAGCTGCGATAATAATTGATATAAATAAAGTAATTGTCAGTGTCTCTATATTAGAGGTGATAAAGCAGTTACTTTGCACGACAAATTATTAATCTAAATAAACGGTATGTGATTTTTCTATTTTACAGGTAACCTGGACTCCTGAGATATAAATTTTAAAGTACATAGCTAAACCGCTAGCTATTAGAATTATATTCTTAATATACAGCTGTAAATTATAGAAGTTATATTTGTTATATTGTGTCCTAATTGCTGAATTAAGATAGGCGATATATATGATGTTCAGTCGACTTAACATTTTAAAGGGCATACAAGGAAGATAATACTAATAACAATATATACCACTATAAACATACTTATATTATAATCGCTGAAGGGTTCTGTAAATATTTATTTAATAGTTTATATTATTTTTTATAAAAATATATATCTAGTACAAAACATATATTTTCTATAATAACAACTTTTACTTCTAAAAAAAATAATTATAGTTGGTAATATTAGCTTACTTTAGAAGTCCTAGAGACTTTTGAAATAATATACTATACTCTTATTTTTAACTTTTTAATAATCCTTGGTCTTTATAGTACTCTACAAGCGGCGGAGCTGCATTATTTAATTTTTCAAGCTAAGTGGTTTAAGCAATAGTAGATACCAGGGATAAATAAAGAGAATATTGATAAACATAAAAACCATCATAAAGGTTACAGTTATACTATGAGATTATTGATAAATAATACCAATAAAAGTATACAGTGTTATTTAAATTCATCAAACTATACCACTAGACCAAAAAAGACATGCCACGCTAACTAGTAGTAGTACAATACTATATAGTAGCTCTAACTCTGTCTAACAAAAACTTCAAATCCTAAATAAAATAAAAAAGCACCTAGAATAATCCAATCTTTCTATCGACCCAGCGGTGAAGATGATAAATATTATTAAGCTTGAGTAATAGGTTACTAGTCATAGGAATCTTCTGGACTATAGATTAATGATTTATGATCCGCTGTATCTATTTTTAGGTCTTATAAATTCTGCAATTAATATAATAGAAATATATAAATAAATAACGTAGTATTACTAACCCCCTCAGCCCAGTTCTTACTTTACAAATAGTATAGACTTATTGTTATTAAACAATAAGAAAATCAATAATGAAACAATATTCCTAGGCTCTGTACTAATTTTTAGTATAAGGACCATAAAAAATATATTAGATTTCAATATGACTCTCGATTATATATTCCGGTCCACTCTAGTTTGTCACCGAGATGAAATTCCACCAGCCATAAAAACGCGTCAAATGTAACTAGTTATATTTTTTAGAAATATTCACCATCCACTCAACCATCTAGTCAACTATCTAAATCTGGAATGGCTGCTCTTATATCATTATCTAGATAGCAGCGGACAGATATACTAGCTATTAGATTCTCTAGGACCTTTTTAAGCACCGTGCACAGTTAACTGGTCACACATAAACGTACGCAATTAATTAGATAAGCGCTGTATTACTGCTACAATATTCTTTTGTTTCATTATTTGGCTTCAATAATAGAATCATCATAGAATTTAAACCAAAAAAGGCTAAAAAGTATAGTACCACAGAGAGCTCTATAGTAATTTAGAAATTACGAAGACCTCTTGCCCCGTCCTATATTAGGATAGCCTACTTGTATTCTTTTGTTTCCTACATTTAAAGATACGGATAGTTATTTGTCAAGTAACGGTGAGGTCGCAGTATCTAACCTTCTATAGGAACCAATTTTTATTCTCCTCCCATGATAATAAGGCTATTTGATAGTTCTATAATGTAGGCGGTAAAACACTAATTTTATCTAAATCTATAAACTTTCCTTAGTTTCATACCTGATTTACGTCTTGCACTATTTATTTAAACTCAAATTTGCTCAGATCCTATCAATTCAAAAGATTATGCTTTAATTAACCTCGGATTTAGTGAAAATATTTCTATATTTCTATATACTTACAGTAGACGCTTGTCAGCAGCTTCCGAAGGGCTATATAGAGTAAGTCTTTTTTTTAATTAATAGGCTAGTGTTCGCTAAAATCTATAAAATAAAGATTTTAACACCCCTTTTTATGGGATATTCCATCTGCGTACTTAGATACAACAATAGGTATTATTATATCGTTAATTTCTGTACCCAATAGCTTACTTATCCGTATACTTTATAAGAAATAGTGGTCCTTAATTAAAATATTAGATATATTAAATCTAGCGATAAGTTAAGAATGGCCTGGATGGTCAACAACTCACTAGTAGGTAAAGTTGGCGTGGCACAAGGTTAGAACAGGCAGGCGCGTATGCGCGTGTTGGGGTCTAGACGGGTAGAGCATCTCAGAGTCAAAGGCGGAATAATAGTTATAGTAATAAGGCAGGTACGTAAGAATGCCGAATAACTTTATAACGCCTTCCTAAAACGCATTTGAACAACTAAAATATCGGTCTAGATAGGCGGTAGAAGGCGTGTCACACCTTCATGATTTAGCGTGTAAAATAGACCACCAACCCAGGATAATTACCGAGGTATATCGGAGTAAAGTTATAAAAACATAAACATCGAAACCTAAAGCAGTGAACTACATAGTAAACAGTTATGGTTTCAAGATTAATTTCATAGTTATACTAAAATATAGGTCCTAGTTTACCAGGTTATCCTATATTTATCTCTTTAGTTATTGAATGATATAACTATCTTTAGGTAGCCCTCCTATCTTGCTTTGGTTGGGGGTGGCGACCTATAGCTCAACGAAGATTTATTTCTTACCTTAACAATAAATGTGAAGCCTTTTTGTTGATTGCTTGTTACTATTATTATGAATCCTATTTTAAAAATTTGCCTAATTTCAAGGATTACAAGGCTGCTAAGTATATTAGAATTTATATATTACGAACATGATATTTTTACTAACGGCTCTAAATATCCTTGTAAGTCGCTCCTTAAGATACTAATACTAAAAACTATTATTACCAGTACTGAAAAGCTTAACAAATCAGTTTTATACAGCGACGCTCTACAGTATATCTATACTAAAAATAATTGGTATCTGAATTAACCTCTAAAGCAAAATGCACGGGACGGCGCGTTACATATAATTAGCCTAAACTAACTCAATATATTGTATATAAATACTTCCACATACTTTTAGATCGGGTTAGTCGACCAGAAATTAATGAAATAATAATATATAAATCTATAGAATTTTGGTCTAATCTAACGCTACTGTGATATTCTACATCCTGTTACTAGATTTTAGCCTTACGGTATCTGAAAGTTTCATTGAACTGCTTTTAGATTAATAAAATTATTTTTAAATTGATGTGTCAGCAGGTTAAAAAAGACAATTCTGCTAATAATATAGAAGAGTCTATATAATAGAATATGTAGCTAGTAATAACATTAATGTATAAAGGCTTTGTATACCAAGAGAGATATTGCATGGTAGTGATATCTTAGGCGACAATTACTTTGCTTTTTTTAAAGCAGTGGGTGCTATTGACTCTACTCTTACTAAATTTGATCTTTCATACTAGACATTATTCTCAAAGAAAAGCCTTCCTACCTTCTATTAGCTATGGGTTTTATTCAACGTAGGAATTCCTATGGTTCTATATACTAAATGATATTTCTCTTCTAGTACATTTTATTTAATACACTGTGTTTAGCAGCTCAATGGCCTATTTGTTAAATATATAAATGCAGGAGGAACAATAAGCTTATATAAGAAGGGATAAGATAATATATTTCCTAACCGAGCGGCTATTTTACGTATTTTTCGCCGCCTTTAGAACCTTATATATTTTAAGTACTAACTATATCTCGAAATATATTAAAGTTCAAGGGCTCTAGTTAAGTAAGAGAGCAAAGTCTTATATAGCTGTTAGAAATAAAAAATCTATAATATTCTATTATGTAATTTTCCAGAGTTAATGTTTTCAACGGGTGAGTGGTCCACACGGACGAGTGGTCCAATTTTCTCCGCCACCCCCATCTAATTCAAAACTCCATCTTCAACGCGTCTTTATTCCACCACTATTATCGAAAATAGCTCTTTCGCAATAGAATTTAAATAGTGATATCTATTTATAA